>CM070758.1:11780960-12053460 GCA_036346245.1 Bonia amplexicaulis | reverse complement strand
AAAGCTAAAATTAAGGAGTCGACACATTCTAAATTGTTTCTGACTTCTGGATTAATGATTGTCGACGCTTTTTGAATCTGAAACCAAAACTCAAACAAGAAAAAAATAATCTAAACACAAGATGTAGATTTCGACTACAAGACGCTCGACCACTCGCTCGACCGCTCGCTAGACCCCTTTGCACGTGCTCAATTAAAGTTTCGACCGCTTACTCGACCGTCGCTTGTCCCCTTTGTATGTAGTCGTAGTCTTCGACACAGGGAGAAAATCCTCTCGATCCCCTGTGCCTTTGATGGCGATCGAGTGGACAACTTGGCGAGCGATCAAATCAACGGAGAAAAGCAATATCGCCACGCGATAATCGTAATTACAATGAGTCAAAAGACGATGCTCAGAAAACACGCCGTCAACGCCGGCTAACTTCTTCGGAATAGATCTGATCTTGTATTTCTAAAACATACTCTGTGGCTACAAAATGCCCTCACGGCACCCCTCAAACTCTAGCACAAAATCTTTCTCTCCAAAGCCCTACAAAAGCCGTAGGTTATCTCCTAAGATCTCCTTCTTTTATATGCTAGAGTCATAAACCGTGTCCTCATCAACCGAGACATGAATCCTATCCGATTTCGCAAATCAAGGGACCTAAAACTCTTTCAAACACGGGTTTTCTAATATCTCTAAACCTTCCAAGTTACGGACTCTATCTGTTCCAAAAATCAAGGGACCCGAAACCTTTCCAAACATGGATTTTCTGTAATCTCTAAGCCTTCCAAGTTATGGACTCCTTCCATAACTCTTTCAATCTCATCACGTGTTGAAGCCTCCAGGACCGCACCTCATGTAGCTTCTCCACACATCATCCTCACGTGTTGAAACCTCTAGGATCGTGCCTTCTATAGCTTCTTAATGCACCATCCTCACGTGTTGAAGCCTTCAGGACCGCACATCTCTTAGCTTCTTCACGTATTGTCACTTTTGATCTTCATGTGTTCCGACATGAATTCGACCACCTCATGACATCCTCGATCGCCTGGACCTCAGATTTTTCCTTCCTAATCCTGGTCCTTCTCATCACCGACCATGATCGTCTCCATGCCCACCTATACATGCAAAACCAAAGAACACACTCCCGGCATAAGTTCTTCCCAACTTGACCGACATTAGTACACACACACAAAACACAACCCTGTTCATCCATTATCTTCAACAAGGTCAGCCACGACCACAAAATCTACCACTTTTGATAAATCAGCCTTAGACAACTCATTACGACCGATATGACTGCCATCTATAGGCCGGTCAGATCGTTGTCTCAACAAGTACTTGTAAACCACAAGTACTAGGGAATTACCACCACTTAGAATACTCGTAAATCACAAACATTGTAGCACTCCCAGTTTACAACTACCGACCATCAACCAGACATTGTACCAATGCATATTGAGTACCGGCTAGGTACTATAGCGCAGACTACCATCAACAAGTACTGTAGCACCGACCACCGAGTACTGAGTACCGACCGAGTACTATAGCAACGACCACCGAGTACCTACCTGGTACTGAAGCAACAACCACCAACTGGGTATTGTCACTTACGACCGGTCCACTAAAGCTTACGACCCCAACCATCCTAGTCGAAGCCTTCCGACTACCAACCATAGTCCATTGTATCTTGTGACCAGTTCACTATATCATATGACCGGTTCACTGTTCAGTACGACCGGTTCCCCGTAGCATACGACCAACTCACTGTAGCTATGACCGGTTTCTTTGAATCCTCCGACTCCGGGGTATTCGACCTCTCCGATTGCTCTCTAACTTGCTATGTCATATGTGGTCGTTTTGCCTTACTCAACCTGCTATGGTCGACTGGTCGTGGTCGTCCTACCTTGGTCATCTACCGTGGTCGACTGCCATTGCCAACCTATCGTGGTCATCTGCCATGGTCGATTGCCATTGCCAACCAACCGTGGTCATTTAGCGTGGTAGATTGCCATTGCCAACCTACCGTTGTCATCTGTTAACCAGACCTGCTAACTTGAATACTCTAGCAAAAAAAGCACATCAACCAGAACTTTCACAAATGCAAATTCCAATGAAACCCAAATGTCAATTATTCATCATCACTAAATGCACGACCGTCACATGATCTAACAATCCCCCCATTGATGAATACATTGACAACGCCTCAAAAACATGAGAATCTTTGCGAAAAAAAATTTAAAGCTGCAGATCACAACCGAAAGCTAAGAAAACTCTCCTCAATACAAGAGGAGCATTTTAGCAGCAAAGAAAATTCCTATTTTTCTCCACAATCTCTCCAAACTCTCCCTCTTTGGCAATAAAATCATCAAGAACTCTAGATATAGAATAATTCTAAAAAGAAGCAATAAGAGTAAACATCTAGAAGCTATGTAGATTATCCAAGTTACTTTGTATTGATTTAAGAATGTAACCAAGATATTTTTGAGTAGAGCTCCCTAGATTATATAAAATCGTATACCATATGGTAAGTCAAAATAAATCTTTAGCATAATTAAATAATTTATATTATGACAGGCATATCAACATCGCTGAACCAATTATAAAGAGTACAATGAGATATCATTCCAAAAAAGTAAGTCTAAAAGTGAAGCAAACTTTAAGTTTAGATGAGCTAGCAATCTCATATAACAACCTATTGCTCTATACTCAATTCTTAAGCATGTGGCAACTTGTAGCATACTTCTTTTTATCATGATATGTCTGTAGCAAACTTCCGTTAAGTAGTGGCATGCTTGAACCATCTTCTTTTTATTTATGCACTTTTTGTGTTTTTTCTTTTATTTAACCATAGCATGCTTGAAGCATATATCTTTTCAATCTTTTCTTTCTCGAGATTTTTTTATAACATGCTAACTTGAGTGAACATAAAAAAATTGTAATATGAAACATACAATCCTTATATTGAGGATTTAAAATAAGACTCACAATCGATCTAATCTTTTAGATAAACATCATAAATTGCTATCTATAATCAATCTAGTCACAGTATTCTGTCATGTCATATTTTAGTTAAACTATAGCAAATTCATTACAACCTGTTGAGGTCAAAGTTACACAACATATGAGTAAAGATGATAAAGACAACTCTACTATATATTTGATTTCAATGACTTAGACTTGATGTATTTTTTGTCAAGTATAATAAACAAATCTTCTGAAATTTTTAAACAACAAGTTCCCTCTCAGGATAATTCCAAAAGATGTAACACACCCAATTCACTTCGCAAAAGACCAAACCAAGAAGAATCAGATGGTTTTTGAGAGAAAACGAGTAATATGAAAAAGGAACTCAACTAGATATAGGACAACAATACCTTTTCCACATGGTCTAACAGAAGGTGAAATTCTTGGAAGCCATCAAAAAAGTGAAAAATCATCAAGTGTTCCAGTCAAACAATGATATAAAAGACTGGAACCTAGTCAAGCGCATGTTCTCCATCCCGCATTAGCTGGTCTTACATAAAAAACGTCGATCTCACAGTACTGGGGTTAGTGAAATAATATTTAGGAATCTAGCACTGTGACACACGACGAACAGGAGCAACAACAAGCAACAATAATAATTTAAGTGAAGTATTAGCCTCTACCGGATTCTGGTCAAACCACCGTTGAAAGACGGTCTAGCCGCCTCTGCAAGGCTGGTCTAACCGCCAACCAGTCTGAGCGAGTAGAAGGCACTGGTCAAAAATGATATGACCGCCTTTGTAAGGCCGGTTTGATCGTTGACCAGTCTGATCGAGTAGAAAGCATTGGTCGAAACTCTGGTCTGACCACACTATTCCGAGCACGGAGAAAGGCGGTATGGTGATCCCTCGCAAAACTCCGAACTCAGTGAGACGATTGATTAGAAGGAGCAAAATGACATCCTGCAGACGATTGATTAGAGGGAGCAAAGCAACAGCATGCAAATGATTGATTAGATGGAACAAAGTGATAGCCTGGAGACAATTGATTAGAGGAAGAGAGCGACAATTAGAGGCTTGCACTGGCTCCATTCGAGTACCCTTCCTTAACCTATTTTTCTTTTCTTTCTTCACTTTTTGAAAGCAAAATTGAACCAAATGATCATCACTATCACGATGAGTACATTGATACTTGATACGTATCTTTCTGCTTCACAACACCTACTTTGGTAGAGAACACTTTTGTCATACCGGCAGATTTAAAGATAATTTATTTTGGTTCAGATTTTATTTCAATTTTTTTAGGTTCAAGAAGCTTAACTACCTTAGGAGGATTGTTCTTGGCATGCTTAACAAAATTGAATCCTAGACTACGATTTTTGACACTTATTTTTGACTTGTCTAGAAACATATTCAAATTCTTCTTGCCAAAAGAAAAATCTCTAAGGTGTTCTTAAGATACTCATTTTATTTACCAAATGAAGGACAAGATGTGTACTCAACAGGTTCATGCACTAAATATTTGGAAGTACTAAACTGAGCCAATCTATCATTTTCAACAAAATCATTCAATTATCTAGTTAAAGCATCAATTTTAATATTTAACTTAGGGCAATTTGAGCAAAAAAGTTTTAATGATAAAGCATTTACTGAATAGATTTCTAAGATGAATTAAGTCTAGATTCTAGCAATTCACATCTTTTACATGGAGAGGATTCGTTAGACTTAAGGTTCTTAGTGCAGAAAGATTGAATTAGCGAACTAGTAGTAAGAGCAACATTCATTAATAGAACTTTTTCTTGGTAACAAGCAAATCATTAAGAACATAAACTTGGACAGTCATACCAAGAGCAAAGCACGCATGCAATTTCTCACATTCAGTATTAATAGAATCAAATTTATCAGTTACATTACTAAACTAAACAGATCGATGTATTAATTGATCTAACAGTTTCCAACTTAGAGTGTAAACTTGACAAGACTCATATGATTCATTATTAGAAATAGAAGTTCCAAGTCTATCAATCTCAGAATTCAAGCTTTCACCAACAAAATTATTTTCTTTTAATTTCTTTTTGTCTTTTGTAATTCAATAGCAAGTGTAACCAAAGCATTTTCAAACTCATCGAACGACGATCTTACCTCATCGGGATCACTGTAGTCGTCATCGTCGTTATTGCTTGCCATTAACTACATACCCGTGAAATCGTCATTCTTTTTCTCGAGACCAAGTACTCAACGTAATAGCCTCTCTGATACTATACCAACCTCGCTCTGATACCACTTACAAGACCGAGTACAACAATCATAGAGGGTGAATGATTGTCACCACTTTTTGGAACCTGAAACCAAAACTCAAACTAGAAGGGAAATAATCTAAACACAAGATTTAGATTTTGACTGCAGAGACGCTCGACCACTTGCTTGACCGCTCGCTAGACCCCTTTGCAAGATGTAGTTGAAGCATCTAGGATCGCACCTCCTATAGCTTCTCCACGGACCATCCTCACATGTTTAAACCTCCAGGACCACACCTCCCTTAGCTTCTTCACGCATCGTCACCTTTGATCTGCATGTGTTCCAACATGAGTCCGACCACCTCGTGTCATCCTCAACCGCTTGGACCTCAGATTTCCCCATCCTAATTTAGTCCTCCTCGTCACCGACCATGACCATCTCCACGCCCACCTACACATGCAAAGACAAAAGAACATATTCTCTAGCACAAGTTATTCCCAACTTGACTGACATTAGTGCACACATACAAACACACCCCTGTTCATCCATTATCATCAACCAGGTCAGTCACGACCACAAAATCTACTGCTTTCCAAAAATCAGCCTTAAACAACTCATTATGATTGCTATGACCCCCACGCACAGGCCGGTCAGGTCATGGTCGACTGCCATTGCCAACCTACCGTGGTCATCTGCCGTGGTCGACTTCCATCTCCAACCTACCGTGGTCATCTGCCGACCAAACCTGCTAACATGAATACTCCAGCAACAAAAGCACATCGACTAGAACTTTCACAAATACAAATTCCAATGAAACCCAAATATCGATTATTCATCATCATTAAATGCACGACCACCACATGGTCTAACAGATTCGCCCAACGGTCGGACGACAGGTGATATCGCCCAAGCGTTCGACAGCAGCACCTCTTGTCACCCAACAGTTTAGCGACTGGAGGCCAGAGTAAATAATCTATTTTTTATTCGGATGTGAGATTGAACAACGTTTGTTGATGGTGTTGTTAGACTATAAAGTAGTGCTATATGATAGTTAGGAATATTTTAGATAGTTCGTTGTATGTCATATGGCAAATAAGTTATCGTTTGAGGTCTTAATTTTAAATAAATATAGTAGGGTTTGAGTATCAATTTCGTTACCATGGTTCGAAAATCTTGTATGCGTGGACTGTTGCAGCGCTGCGTCGCGTGCATTAAGCTAGAGGCGTCGATATGCATTGAACAAATGTACATCATATGAAGGAACACGGCCAGCACAGGCAAACAACCCCTACTAGGCCCCCCAATAGCACCCCTTCTCTCATCACCATGGCCCACTCCAGCTTTATGTCCTCCCTTATGGCCTAGTTGGGCCTCGTCCTCAGCGCTGGGTGTTGGGGCCTCGGCCCCGAGAGGGCAAGACGATCGGGAGCCCTGGTCTGATGAGCTCCCAAAGTCGGAGGGGTGGATATCACTAGCGGTTGTGTGGGTACGGTCACTAAGTTGTGACCTGGAGAGAACCTTAGGGGGTGTAGGCTGAGGTGTCGGGTCCGTGTCCGCAAAGTAGTTGTCCGTGTCCGTGTTGCCTGGGAAGGCCCCAAATCCCCAAGGGGCGTAAGACCTGTAGTGCAAATATCGTTAGTTTATGAAGTAAAACGATACGAGCAAACAACAGAGACGCGACATATCCTCGGCTAGCGCTATGGCGCACGCAAAGCTGCCGGGAGTGAAGTGCGGCACGTCGTACGCACCTTATGTGGGGAAGCCGAAGGAGTCCTAAGGACCTATGTACGGTGGCATTGGTGGTGTACGGGGTTGTGCACTGGCTGACCCTCCGGCCTCGCTAGGGCGCGCTGGACGTGGCCACACTATCCCTCCCGCCTGGTATCCTACTGGATGGGATGGCGCCGACGGACAACCTCCGAGGACCTCGTGCACGACAACAAGTTGATGACATGTGTGACATGGACTTGCACATGATGGAAAATCTGGACCACCTCCTCGTGTGTGACCTTTGCACCGTCAGCGATCCTCTACAACACAGAGTGAGAGTCCCTCGCAATCTCAGCACCGATGCCCCCTACAAGGAAAACATGACAGGGTGAAACCTACAAGTGGGGTTATCAGAAGCGAAGTTTCAAAATACGATGTAACGTACCACGCGGTGCACGTTCTACGTGAAGTCCACAGAGTGTGTCGGTCGGTGCTGGGACGTGTGCTACGGGCAGGTCGACAGCAAGTACTAGCCTAGTACGTGTTCGAGGAGCGTACCAGCGAAGATACTCATCGTACATGCTATGGTCGTAGGGGTGGCCTACTACACACAGTCCTACAGCGCACCCTCCCACTAGCCTACCCACGCTTCTATCTTCGTCACCTAGTACGTGCCGCGATGGACTCTCTTTCTAGTGTGCCTACAAGATGTAACATGTAGTTAGAAATCGTGGCAATTAGACGACGGTAAAAAGAGGGACATATGTGCAGCTAGCTCACGTGTCGATGTTGTCGGTCATAGGCCGCCTAACTAGTACTAGAACCACCTGGCTTAGGCTGAACTGGCGCATCACACGATGTGTCGCGTAGTCATCAACAAAATCGTCAAACACAAGCTTCCTCTGTGTCAGCTAGTAAGCCCGGTCACGCCAACACAACGAGGATAGCCCGTTAGGAGCACGAGCCTCTAACTCCTCAGGGGAGTACGGCTCTCAACGCACGTCGTAAGCTATGAGGCAGTTGAACTACTCCACGAAAGGCTCATACACCCGTGTCACCTTCAAGTGCACGAACTACACTTGCAAGGAACAACAGTTGATAAATAGGAGGATCCGTAATATGAAGAAATTAATCGCAAGATAGAGTATGTACCCGTCTACAGTAGCAAAGAGAACCCACAGCCGGCCGGTCCACCATGCCCCCATGGTACATCTCTACCCCGTAGGGAGTGGTGTCCTCCAATAGGGGCCATCCGAGGCTAAAGCGCTCGAACGACCACAGCTGCAGTAGGAGCAACACCCCGCGAGGACCGAGTTCGGCCTTGTCCCGCGGCACACGTTGCACATGATGCGATAGGACGCGACTAGTACGGCCGAACCCCAGCTGATCTAGGGGCCTCCCCATTGGCGATGGCCCTAGCATAAGCGACGAGGTGCGTGTCTATGGTGTCACCATGACTGCTGGTGAACAACACCCAACCAAATAGCCACAACAAGTAGGCCTTGAGGTGCTGCGACACCTGGTGCTCATCAGTGGCCGAGTCCATCCGCTCGACCTGAGTATAAGCAAAAAGTTAGTAAGATAGTAGTACGAAAAGGAGAGCGCAACGCTCTAAATGGGAGAGCCACCACAAGGGCGGGCTGTGCGTCCGTGCCGCAGGAAGATGTAATACCCCTCCGCGGCCTTAGGTGGAAGGACTCTGTAAAACCTATCTAGCAGGTCATCGCGTCAGCCGGTCGGGGCCTTCAGCGGGAAGGCAACACCTCCCGTGATAGGGAGGCCAAGAAGCAGTGAGACGTCCTGAAGAGTAGGGGCTATCTTCCCAAATAGGAAGTAGAAAGTGTGTGTTTCCAACCGCCACTAGTCCACCAGCGCTATTATTATGGAGCGATCGAACATAAAGCGTCGCAACCATTCCAGCCCAACCTAGACGTCTCCGTCGTCCCCACTGCAACTGGTACCGGATCATCTTCGTCTATGGCCAGCACCATCCGATCGAGAGGTAGTAGATCAACAGCGCTGAGCCTGCAAAGCAAAAAAATGGTTAGTACAAAAGCTAGGTATGGCGAGAAGACAGTGCCATCGAGATGTGAACCTATCTGTCCAGCGTGGGTCTAGCCTCCAAGCCACCCGAGGTGTCCGCGTGTGGATCACCCCCAAGTCAGTCACGTCATCTGCGTCCGCAGGATACGGGACACGATGCGATGTGCGATATAGCCGGTTGACGGCTCATCCAGCAAGCCAAAGGGCCAGTCAGATCCACGAGGTTCACGAGCCATACCTGTAAAACAACTTCAAGTTATCATATACGCACATAAAGAACATCGAATGTAAAGCAGCAGTAAATTTAACTTGTAAAGAAACAAACATAACATACTATGCTAGGAGGACACTAGTTCGAACAGTAATGAAAATGGGATAGTACCACAACAATTACATAAACAGTACGTGCAACATACGATACATGTACGAGGCACTACGTACATCAAATGTAGCGACTCACGAAGTACAGATTACAATGTACAATGGTTTACAATATACCAGTATTAATGGTGAATTTTCAATGTACTTATGATATTTCTAATTAATCATAAATGTTGTCTACTAATATTTTGCATTTTAACGTGACTACCAAAATTTTCACAGTACTCTAACATGACACGGAATACTCACAGTTAAATATTCGCAAAGAAATAAACTAATTATACACACGCTTCTCCTCCCTTTCCTTTTATTTCTTCTCTCTTACTTTTGTTTCCAGCTATCTAACTGGGGTTATACTATTTTTTTCTCTAACTATAATTTTCTACGGATACCAGCTATACTATTCTTTACACTAAACAAACTATTTACTTACTAGACTAAAACATAAAAAATTACCTTACAGATGAACATCATCTTCTCCTACTCCCTCGCCTCTCGTCTTTTTCTTTCTTTCTTTCCTCTCCTCTTCTTGCGCTCGGCGTCGGCGTGAACTCGCTCGGGTTCCAAAGTTATAAAGACATTTAGTCGTCAACCGGTTGGACGACAGGAGGTGTTGTCGTCGAACGGTTGGGCGACAGCACCTATCGTCCAATCGTTGGACGACACCACCTATCGTGCAACCGTTGTGTGACAACACCTATCGTCCAACCATTGGGCGACTGCATTCATGTGACTCAACAGTTGGGCAACTGTCTACATGGCGCTCGGCCGTTGGACGACAGGGTTCAGTCGTCCAACGGTTGGATAACAGTTGTTTACTTTTGTATAAAATAAAAATACGAGTATAATTTTATATTTCTAAATAAAAAAGATTAATTGAAAATAATTCTTACGTCGCCACCCAAGGGCACAACAGCAGCTTGCCTGGCTGCAGCTGGTGCCGCTGCTTCAGCCGCAGCGGTGCGTCAACATTAGCAGGGAGTGTCCACAGTTCACACACCTATATGTCTCTCTCTTATCCTCCTCTCCTCCCCGATTACTCCCTAAGCCCTACTTAACCTTGCCAAGAACTCCCAGGAAATCCAAAAGGAAGTGAAGGGGAGCTTCCGACCGCGTGAGCCGACAACCATGGACTTCGACGAGCACGATGACGGCGACGGCGACGGCGACGAGGAGATGGTGCCGATGCCTGTGAGCTCGAGCTACGAGGCGCCGCCGCAGCCGGGGCTGGGAGGCGGTGGGGGGCCCAAGCCTGGGGACTCTGGAGGGCGCTTCAGGACGCCAGGAGGTGGCGGCGGCGGAGCAGGTGGCGCGAGGTACCGGGAGTGCCTCAAGAACCACGCGGTCGGCATCGGCGGGCATGCCGTGGACGGCTGCGGCGAGTTCATGGCCGCAGGCGAGGAGGGCTCCATCGACGCGCTCCGCTGCGCCGCCTGCGGCTGCCACCGCAACTTCCACCGAAAGGAGTCAGACTCCCCCACCGGCGCCGGCGTGGCCGAGCCCGCCGTTGTCTCCCCCGCCGCCATCACAGCCTACGGCGCCGCGCCGCACCACCAGTTCTCCCCCTACT
This sequence comes from Bonia amplexicaulis, assembly GCA_036346245.1. NCBI lineage: Eukaryota > Viridiplantae > Streptophyta > Magnoliopsida > Poales > Poaceae > Bonia > Bonia amplexicaulis. Next base: position 12,042,570 of record CM070758.1, on the reverse strand, counting down.
ACCGCACTCCGGCCGGGTACCTCCACCACCAGCAGCACCAGATGGCCGCGGCGGCTGCCGCAGCCGCCGCCGCAGCGGCCGGACACACTCAGCGCCCGCTCGCGCTCCCCTCCACCTCCCACTCGGGCCGGGACGAGGGCGACGACATGTCCGGGATGGTCGGTCCCATGGTGATGGGCCCCATGGTCGGCATGTCCCTGGGCTCGGCCGGCCCGTCCGGCTCCGGCGGTTCCGGTTCCGGCAAGAAGCGCTTCCGCACCAAGTTCACGCAGGAGCAGAAGGACAAGATGCTGGCCTTCGCGGAGCGGCTGGGGTGGCGCATCCAGAAGCACGACGAGGCCGCCGTGCAGCAGTTCTGCGAGGAGGTCTGCGTGAAGCGCCACGTGCTCAAGGTCTGGATGCACAACAACAAGCACAACTTCGGCAAGAAGCCTTGACGCGCGCGGTAGCTCCCGGTGCTAGGTACTCGCATCATCTCCTTAGCGGCTTAGCCTTTTCTTTGCCTTCTTTTAGCCGAGTGGTAGGTTCCTAGCGAGCAGCAGCTGATCTTGTTGGTTTTAGGAAGGAGGAGGAGGTGGCTAGCTGTTGTTTCTCTCTCTTTATCTCTCTTTTCCTTGATTTTATTTCATTGTGGTTCGTTGGGCTTGTGTTGCCGTTGTTGTTTCCTAGATGTGATGATGATGACGTTGGTGTTGTTGGGAAGGAGGAGGGCATGGCCATTTGCCGATTTGGATCTTGGGAATGTACTTTTGTGTTGCAATTGAAATTTCCTGCCTGGGGATTTGGGTTGCCTGTATTGTTTCATCATTTTCCCTATATTTCTTGTGCTTGGGACTTGGGAAGCGGGGTAATTTTACTACTCACTCGCCTCATGGGTCCGGCCATTCCTCTAGGCTTGGCTACAGCTAGGGCAGATGGGATTCAGAAATGTCGGTTCCCTTACCACAGCAACCGGTGAGCTCAACAAACCTTGCAAGCTAGCTGCAGCACTGTTGCATTCCCTTCTCCCTTGCTTCCATACTCCGCCTAACTTTCCATGGTCTATCCACTACATCTACATTCTTACTCCATTTTTTCCTGATTTTTCTTTGTGATTACTCTACGTCAGTTGTGATCTCACTGAATCCTCAGCATTTATGCATCCTCCACATTTTGCAAGTACTCCGGTAGTAGTAATGCTCATGTGTACTAGCAGCTATGTGAATTCAATGAAGCGTCGTCCGTTCTTTTACTACTCCTACTGCTAGTCTCCTCCCATCGTGTTCATGCCATTTACTTGGGGCATCATCGATCTTTCTGCTTTTATTAGGCGAGGCTGTTGCATTCATTGCGCTCGATCCGCCATTGGCCACGACGAGCTCTAACTCCAAGCATAGCTAGCATGCACATTTATGACTCACCATACGATGTGCTAGCTACGCGAGCTGGAGGATGCATTCGCATCTGCAATGGCGCGGCTTGCAAGCTTCCTCCTTTTCTTTTGGAAGAAATGCTGGGAGGAGAAAGAAGGAAAGAAAAAATAAAATTTCCGGTGATTTCTTGTGGTCTTTTCCCGCGAGGCCTCTCGGCCTTTCTTGTTTCTAGTGTTGCATGCGAACGCTCACAGGCTCACTCCCCTTGTTGAGTGGCTTTGACCCGGCGGCGCTTGCCTTGCTACCTGCCTGCCAATGCCATCGTCTTCGTCTTCGTCGTCGGCGGCGGCGGTGGCGCGGCGTGGGAAAGGCTGGTGTGCGCGCCTGCCGCGTGATATCCTGAAAGTAAACTTTCTGGGAGAGGTCGGCTGCCTTAGCTGTTGTGCAGTGCAGCGTCGCAGGGGGAAAGTGCAGCGCCAGTGATGTTTCCCTTTCCCGTCGCCTCCCCGTGTTGTACTTTTGCTCGTCCCGCCATTATTGAAGCCCCTCCTTAATGGCCACTTCCAGTCTGCTGTACACACGGCCTGGCCGGGCTAGCGGGCTGGATAGATCGGCGTGGACCACGGCGTCGTGCCGTGCGCGGCGCGGGGGCCCGCGCGCGGCGCGTCACGGAGAGTGGGCGTGGCTACCTAGGCTGGCGCGGTGATGCCGCCATGTACAGAGGACGCCTGCTGCTGAGGCCGCGCCGGTGGGGGCCGTCCCGATCGAGCAGAATATGCTGCGCTGGTGCAGTATGAACGGAATCCAACATCGGCCGTGGTCCATGGCGCGGTCGCGGTCGCGCTGAGGCTCGGGCGAGCAGGCGGCGGGGGCGGACTTCAATTGGGAACAGTTCGGTGGGCGGCGCTCCAATTTTGGTTGGGGTTGGAAGTTTGCTGTCGAACAGTGCTGTTGTCTTGCCGCTGATCGCGCAGCAGGGTCGAAGGTGGTTTCGGAGATCGACCATGCATGCATCCGTGGTCTCTGTGTTTAGTGTGCGTGGTTTATAAGAACCTTCGATGTGGGTTGGTTTTACAGGCAGATGAGCGACATTGCAGAACGGTTGTGTGTTAGCATGCAGGTAGTAGTACTGGTAGTGAGTGACCAGTGGGTATTAGCGTGCGTGTTAGTCGTTCATAGGCAAACAAAGCCCAGGCCGAAATGAGAAAATTAAGCTACATATTTATTTGGCGCTAAGAAAAGTTTGGTTTGAATTTGATGGTGGGGGGATGTAATTAGCTTTGTCATGTTGATCAGGGTATCGTGGAACGGGGAAGGAAAAGCATGTCATTGGCAATGTGGATCACTCATAAGAAAAAACTGATTTTTTTTTTACTTTTAAAGGTCGATAAGGTTCTGTTTTGACCACTAAATTTTGTTTATCTTATATTCAAAGTTAGTTGTAAAGTGTAATATTATGTAAGTATTTTTTTATGACAAATTACTCACATCATCTTTCATACATCCAAACTCCATATCTTAGACAATATCTTCGGTCAAAATCAATACGATTTGACTGCATGTATTTCAGAGTATTGGTTTTCTTTACTTTTTTGGAAACTTAAAAGTATCTAAGTATTTTGCGAAAGAAAGTAAGCTTTGGTTTTGGTTATGTGCTGTGTGAGCGATTGGATGATTGGATCACAATGACACAATGTGAATCGAATTGGAAGATTTTAGAATTGTCAATTTCACTTAGTGTTTTATCTACAAGTCCAAACCTCCATTTGGTTCCTTAATGGTTTATATATATAATCTATCTACCCCATATTTTCTGAGAAGAAAGTGTTTCAAATTTATTAGTTATTTTCATATCAAAAAAGTTGCAGCAGTTATTCTTAAGAGTTTCTAACTTCAGTTTGTTTACGCTGCACAAGTGTTTCCTCTATATGTATCAGTTTGGTTACCTACCGGTAATTGATGCGAAGTCAAAAGCTTAACTAGCTTGTATCCTGTATTATTAGTGTTAGTTTTTTTTCTTTTTGGTGGCAACAGGAGTTTACTCTTTATTATTGATAGGAGAGGTTTAGAATCTAGTCGTGAGCTTGATAATTACGTAGGCTCGATTTGCTCATCTGCACATAAATGAGCAGAAAAACGTGTTAGTGTTAGTTGCTTTTTAGTATTTACGATAGCTTGAATCACTCTTAGTGGTAATTCAGGTTAGCTGTATGAAGATAATACAAGATCTGCCTCCAAATTAACAAATACTTATATAATGTTAACTTTATTTTATTTGAAAATATATTAAAACCGAAACAAATGGTGAAATTTGTTTTGCAGCACTGTAGCAATTTCTAAAATGACACTTCCTGGCTAAACACCCGGGGTATAGTTGCAATGGCAAAGCTGCATTGTGATCTGATCTTTTCTGGCATGCTGGGGCCTAGTCTTGGCGAGAATCGGAGAAATAGTTGTGTGTAGGCATGTACAAGAGATCAATGGTGTAGATGAACAGTACAGTAAGTGGAATCCTTCCTTTCTCGTAAACATAGAGCGTACAACACTTAATGCATCAACGAAGAATTTCCATTGTTGTGTACCCCTCAACATGCCGTTTATGGGACGTTCATATTGGTACTTATTGGCAGCTGAAAATAAATAGTAGTGATTTTTAGAAAGAGAGGGTGAACGGTGAAAAAAGTAATGGAGAGATACATGCATGTGACAGGAGTGAGAGGAGTGAGCTATGTGACGCATTCATGACTTCTGTTTTATGCCAAATGGTAGCGAGAGAAGTGGATAAACCATTTCGAGAAACCAAATGTTCGTATTTGCTTTTGACTTTTTGTAAGATCGTATGGCGCAATCAGATGGGGTGAATGATCGTCTCCGCTTTTTGACACTTGAAGCAAATCTCAAACCAGACAAAAAACAATGTAAATTACCAAAAGTAGATTACGACCACAAGACGCTAGTTCGTTTGCACGTGCTCGATGATCACTTCGATTGTCTGATCGCTCGTTTTGACCGCTCACTACGACGCCTTTTCGCGTGGTCGAAGTCTCCCTCCATTCAGAAGCTTCAGCACACTCGAACGCTTCATCTACTCGATCTCTTCGACCACTCGGATGGATTGACTTAACACCTGAAGACAGCGAGCTCATGGCACGCAAGACCATGATGTGTTAGCACGCCACCGGAGACACAAGGAATCGATGATTAGAAAACATATCGCCGACGCCGTCTAACTTTTCTTTGAAATATATTTGATATATTATTTCTGCATCATGGATGTGGCTACAAAATGCCCTCACGGCACCCCTAAAACCCTAGCACAAAATGCCTCGCCAAAGCCACGTCCAAAACACTTGGCATCTCGATGTTTTTATATATTAGAGCCCTAAACCGTGTTCGCCTCAAACACGGACATCTCAAACCGTGTCCTTATCCTCTGGACACACAATCCTATCTCTTTCTCAAATCAAGGGACCTGAAACCCTTCAAAACATGTGTTTTATCATATCTCCAAACCTTTCTGTTACTGACTCCTTCCATAACGTTTTAAATCTAACCACGTAATGAATCTCACCATGTAATAAAGCCTACAGGAACGCACCTCCCGTAGCGCCATCTCGTATCATCAACCTTCGTGTAGAAGCCTCCAGAACCGCACCGCCCATAACTTCTCCACGCATCACCACCTTTGATATTCATGTACTCCAGTGTTAGCCTGACCATCTCGCATGACATCCTCAACCGTCTGGACCTCAGATCTCCCCATCCTAATCCTGTTCCTCCTCGTCACCAACCATGATCGTCTCCACGTCATCCTGCATATGCAAAGACCAAAGAAATATTTCCTGATACAAGTTCTCCACAACTTGACTGTCATTAGCATACACACATCCCCACACTTATCCATCCATAAACAAAAACCAAACTAACCATGACCATCAACCAGGTCGTCTAAGATCACCAATTCCATCACTTTTTACAAATCAGCTTTAGGTCACTCAATACGACCGCTAGTTTAACAAATACTCGAAAACCACAAATACTCGGGAATTACCATCGCTTCGCTCAAAACACTCAGGAAAACAAGCATCGCTACCGACCACATGCATCGAGTACTGAGTACCGATCGCTATGACTACCGATCACATACCACAAGTCTCCGACAACTGATCGCAACACTTACGACTTTGCAACACCATCTCGTATGACATCCTTAACTGTCTGAGCACCGATCTTCCCATCCTAGTTCCAGTCCTCCTCGTCACTGACCATGATCGTCTCCATGCCTCCTACACATGCAAAGACTAAAGAAACATTTTTTGGACCAAGTTCTCGACAACTTTACCATCATCAACACACACACCACCCTTGTTCATCCATAAACAAGAACCAAACTAACCACGATCGTCAACCAGGTCATCTATGACCACCAATTCCATCGCTTTCTGCAAATCAACCTTAGGTCACTCAATACGATCGCTAGGTCAACAAGTACTCGAAAACCACAAGTACTCAGGAATTACCATCGCTCCGCTCAAAACACTCAGAAAAAACAAGCATCGCTACCGACCACATGCATCGAGTACTGAGTACCGATCGCTACGACTACCGAACAAGTCTCCAATAACCAATCGCAACACTTACGATCGCGAAAACTACAACTATCGAGTATAAAGTCCTTCCGACAATCGAGTACAAAGCACTACCCACGACTACCGTTCACTAAGTACCGACCTCGTCCACCAATCACCGACAGCCATGTACCATCCAATCATACCACTGGCCTAGCACGAGTACTCGAAGTACTCGAAGATCACAAGGATGAAGCACTCATATCGACCAAAAAGTCTACAAGTACCAACTGTGAAGCCAACGACAACCGATCACAAAGCCTTTGACTACCAATCACGTGGTCTACGACATCTAGGCGGGTGAAGACAACGATAACAGACCTCGAAGTCTATGGCTATGACAACAATCCTCAAAGTCTACGATCATCTGTCATAAAGTCTACAACTATCGAGTATCGACCAGTTAGTGTAGCTATGACCATGGAAAGCATTGTAGCTACGACCATGAAAAGCACTGTAACTATGACCATAAAAAAGTAATATAGCTACGATTACCTTCAGTGGTCGTTCTATCGTGATCAAAGTCGAAAGTGGTCGAAGCCAGACGTGGTCGAAGTAGGACGTAATCAAAGATTGGCGTAGTCAAAATACCGTGGTCGAAGTCTGCAGTGATCGACTTAGCGTGTTCGTAAAGCCGTTCGGACCTCCAATGGTACTCAAACACCGTTCAATCCTCTTGGACCACTCGAACACCATCCGATCCTAGATGATGAAAAAGCGATCGCTCTATCTTTCGGACTAGTCTGAACAGTCGCAACTAGTCGATCCACTCGATCGTAAATCAATGGTCAAAAAGCAAGTAACTCTTCGGGCTACTCCGACCACGCGAGCTGGTGTTCGAATTGGTTCGAATGTTCCGACGCTAATCTGACCATCAAAACGACTTAGATGAAGACCGGATGGTCTAAATGTCTTCGTTGATTGGACTGGTCCGAACGTTCCGACGCTGAGATCGGATAGTTTGAATGTCTTCGCTGATCGGACTGGTTCGATCAGCTTCTTCTTCGCAACTCAAAACCACTTGAAGCCAAAATATTTGACTGCGATTGACCGAAATCTTTGCAAACGTAAATTCGAAAGCAATCCAAATGCTAATTATTCATCATCACTTTTAATCATGACCACATATGGCCTAACATTTTTTTAAGCCGAAGCTAATACGAACATGACCTTTGATTAGTTACATCCATTATGGAAGATGGGAGAACATCGAGGGGAAGAAACACAAATAATTCTTTAAGGTAGTTCACTATGAATCTCTTCGGAACAACATAGAAAATAGTTAGCCATGTTCACATGAAACAATTCATTTCCCTAGGAACTAGAAAAAATTCCCGTATTCTAAACAAAACCTTAGTATATACAAAACCTTAAAAAAATGATCTCAATTTGGTTGATCCTAATTATGACTTATATTAATACTGTTTACAAAGTACACAAGCTCAAAAGATACAGAAATTTATATACCCTAGAAACACTTATCATTTTTTTTTTTTTTGCGATTACAGAGACACCTATCATTGAGGTGCTCCAAGTGAAATATTACGCTACACTGCGCAATACGCATGGGTCAAACAATCTAGTTTTAGACCTATTTTTGACGTTTCATGAGGTTCAACTGGAATGTGGAAACCCAGCCATACAATCACGCGTATTGGAGGAATTTTGTGGGGTGAGATTTCAAGCTATCCGTATGTAACAGGTTGCAAGCTAACAGGTTGCAACCTATCCGTATGTAGATATGTGCGTGCGAACAACCGAGTGAAATATGTGTTGGTCCAGTTAATGTTTACAACATTAAGTACTCGAACTGAGTAGTCATAAGTTGTTAATGACCGCTTTACTCGTATGTTACTTACGATCATGTCTTTCCAATCTGCACAATTCGATCATGTTGTGAGTTACAACTATTCCTTGGCGTTACAATCAATATGTCCTCGTAACGACCACGTCTTCGCTGCTGCGTACGTGCTCATAGACTTCGACCATAAACACCTCCGCTCATATCCTTCAACTGCAAACATCAACCAGCACCTTCGACCATGATCACTCAACGACAACACGAAAAACAAGTCGATATTCCGAGGCATGAAAGCACTCCACTTTTCTGTACTTCTTCTTCCCCTCTAGATCACCACCGATCGCTCTTTCTCGATCTCTTCTAATCACTCTCGTTGGCCTTTTCTTCTTGACTTACTTCTTTACAGGTCTTACCTCTCTCTACTTATATACTCAGTACATTGACCAAGACACGGAGACAACTAAACACAAAGACGAACTTGTCTCATATAACCACATAGACTCGTACACGTATACGGACTCGACTCGTCTAAGCAACAAAGGAAATAAGATTATTTTCAACAATCACCCTCTTAATCTTGTTTTTTCACTTTGATCACGTTAATCTTCTTTTTTATCTCCTGGAACATGATCATGCCAATCTTCTCTCATCTCCCATCCTTTTTTTGCACTCTCGTGCGTCATTTCCTCCTGGGTCGACACCATCCTACAGCGTGCGCTTGCTCCATCATGAGCCTCGCACAAACCAACGCGTAACGTGTCTTGCACCTGGAGTGAACTTGTCTTCCTTTGCACGTTTGCCTGGGCTAGAGCACCTTCTCCCGTAGACGTCTTGGTTTTGCCGTTTCCTAAGCCTCCCGCTCCCTTCGCCTTCCACCGTTGCCACACTGGCATCCACACCTGCCCGCTCTTCCTCCACTGGCGCTGTGGGTGATATCTTCCTCTAGAGCATGGAACTGGTGCATGCTCGTGAGACCTTCCTCTACCTTCTGCATGCATGTGGGACTTGTCGTCTGGTCGTCCCGAGCCATTGCGATTTGCCCCAGCTGCACGTGCGTGAACATGCGCTCTTGCAAGTGCTCCCGAGCCGCTGCTTATCGTGCATGACACACGCATGCGGGGCCCGCCTGGACCACTACTTTCCACGCCATATGCAACGAAATTTTTCCTTGCACGAAAATTTTCTTTTGCTCTTCTCCCGCAGGGATGCATCCCCTTTTCCTTCGATCGCGTCGGCTCGACGGATCAACCTCTTTGTCCGCCATCGCTTCGCCCTCTTAGGCTCTGATACTAATTGCACCAAGTACTCGAACTCAGTATTCATAAATCGTTTACGACCGCTTCACTCATATGTTGCTTATGATCGTGTCTTCCCGATCTGCATGGTTCGACTACGTTGTGAGTTACAACCACTCCTTGGCGTTATGACTAGCACGTCCTTGTAAGGACCGCACTTTCGCTGCTACGTATGTGCTCGTAGACTTCAACCACAAACACCTCCACTCGTACCCTTCGACTGCAAACATCAGCGCCTTCGACCACGACCTCTCAGCAACAACACGAAAAACAAGTCGAGAGCATAAGTCGATATTTCGGTGCACCAAAGTACTCCGCTTTTCTGTACTTTTCTCCTCTAGATCACATCTGATCACTCTTTTCGATCTCTTCTTATCGCTCTCGTTGGCCTTTTCTTCTAGACTTACTTCTTTACAAGTCTATCTTCTTCTATTCATATATTCAGTATATTGACTAAGACATGGAGACAACTAAGACACAGAGACGAACTCGTCTCATATGGCAGGCATATCCTTGCACCGTCTGCTGTAAGGCTGGAACACGTTGATCCCTCAGTCCTTTCGGTCACCTCGTGGCTTTTATTTACTGTGACCACGAGATGTGATCCTCGATGTGCAACGTCGCGGTTGCGCGCTCGCTGGTCCAAACATTCCGGGAGAGATTTGCTACAGCCATGCGCAGTTCAGTGCATGCAGGTAACACCTTGCTCAAGCACCGTTCGAGTGAAGCTGATTGAGATGCCTAGCTCGCGAGATTCGCTCAAAGAAGGGGAGGTTAAGATCGAAACGCTCCAAATAATTGACAGTTATTCACTCGAGGTCATTTTCGGGCATATATTCCTCCCCAAATGGAGCTCCAACGCAAGTTGAATGATCCATAATTCCATAGCACACATACTGCTTTCAAGCTAACATCTGATAAACTTTCATCACTCCGAAAGCTGTGAGAAGTTGAATTTTGCAGGCGCAGCACAAGTCTGAACTCTGAAGCAAACTCTGAAGCAAGTTGAATCCCTTTACTTGGACGCGACAAAATGCTGAGCCGGCCCTTTTGTCAGTGGCAAAAGAGCGTGGGCCCGTGTTGTTTTTTGGGCTGAAACAAGGCCGGGGCCGGAGCCAGGAAAGCAGCAGCAGCGATCGACCGGCACCGCAGAGGCTTCCTTTCTCTCTTTCTCCCTCCCTTGGTCAGTCGACACGGCGCTGGGGCGCCCATGTTCTCGCCGAGCTGCTAGCTTGCGTTGCACACATGCCTGCCTCGACTCCGTCTTCTGGAAAGCGAGCAAAGGGAGAAAGCCTGAAAGGCGTTGGTGGTTGGCGCCTAAAGTCCTAAAGAGACACCACGACGTCAATTCCATGGGCTGGCCGCAGCAGCCAGCAGTAAGGTTCCAAAAGCCCAACTCACCTTCAGCTGCCTGTGATCGTCTTTACCTACCGTGGCACTCATCAACGGCCGGCGGGGGCGCATGGCGGTGGCCATATGCGGCTGCAGCTGCAGGGTGGCGACCCTTTACTCGGTGGACATGCATGGTACCCTACCCTACCCTGTCTATTACGCTACCTGCTAGGCCCCTTTGCTCGGTGGACACCTGACGGAGACAGAACCTGTAGTCAAATGTTAGCGGCAAAAGATCGCAGAATCGATCGATAAAACAGACCAAAGATCGACAGGGGGCCACCATTGCCAAGCTGCGTAGTACTGCTGCTACGTACGTACACAGGGGCTCGTCCTCCTTTAAGCCGACTTGGACGTATCGGGCAGGGGAAAGGTGCGCGTGAAAGGGACAAAACGATGCGCGCGCCGAGCTGCTCCTCCTCCCGTGGACCTGTGCGGCGGAGGAAGAAGGCTCGGCGCCACCCAGGCCGCGACGTGCCGCCCAACGCCGCTGCAAGCCAGCCTGCACCACTGTGCGCCGGCTCGCTTTGCTTGCGAGATGCGCCGTGCTGTGCCAGTGTCAGGGCTGTCTAGTATGAGATATGATGCCGTATCGGATCTGTGCCACAGCTAGCCTGCCTGCCAAATTAGGGTTTCTGTACCTATATCCAAATTAAAACACGGGCAGGACCGCAGGAGCAGTGCTTTTGTTGTGTGCATGTAACGAGGCTGTCGATGGCACGAATGCCAAAGCACAGCAAATGTTGTGGCTGTACGTGGTGTGCAGTACACCCTGTTCCGTTCGCTTCTGAAAGGTCGCGGCTGTGTTTAAAGGAGAAGATGTGTTGCGTCACGTACGTGGCTCTCTCTTTGCCGAACTGTTGCGTTACAGTTAGCGCCATGCTCTGGATGGCTCCGCGGGTTAGTTGACCGACCGAAGTGATTGGCCTCAAAATATGGAACGGTGTGATGAACAGTGCTACTGTGCTAGCTCGATTGGCTTGGCGCCTTGGCGGGGTTGCCCTTTTGGATCTTTTGTGTCATTATTGTCCATTAACATTTTCTTTTGAAGGATGATGCCCCACGCGGGAGCCTTTCGCTCTGGTCTACTCCCGTTCCCGAATACTTGCACTTGCGATCAAAATTTTCTACCTTGAATACTTATACTTGGTACTTTCCGAATTTTGACGTGAAAATTTTCAAAACACCACTATTAACGGTATCCATCATCCTCCAACTAATACCTTATTTTTCGTGCTTGTGGTATTATTAGAGAGTTTTTTGGTCCAATTTTTGGCAGACATAGTTCCATTTGAAACGTGAGAAATTTTCCTAAACCCTGCAAGATTCAGATTATTTTACAAAAAAAAAGTCCTGTGAAATTTTTGTATTCCAAACGGGCCGATCCCATCACCGGCTATCTTCAGCAGGTATGTATGCTTCCTAGATGGCTAGCAATATTTCCGTTTGAGGCCAAGTAACTAGCTTTTGGATCTGTTCTTTTGGACAACAGCTGATATTTTTTTCCCAGAGCAAATGCTTATGCGAATGAATCGAATGTCGATAAGCCACTTTGAAAAGGCTATTCTGACAAGCAATTTCAAAAAACGACTGACAAACCGTCCATTTATTTATTCAGGAAAAACTATAAACCATAAGTCGAGTGCCATTATGTACTTATTAGTAGTAGTTGGTCAGTACCAAACTTCATAGCAAGCATGACGCTTGTCTATTTTCCTAACAGATTCATGTTGAACCGTCAGAAAAACATATTTTACTGACGGAAAATAGTGCCGTTAGAAAAATCATCAATTTTACTGATGGTAATGGAAATACCTGTAAAAAAAGATTACCATGTTGGCTTTTTTAACCGCCAGGAGACTTCTTACTAATGTACGTTTGCCCAACACACCCCAAATTTCTAACCCTAGACATGCACTCTTTTTCTCTCCAAAACACCATCCACTGGTCCATCCTCAAATATTCAAATCCGACGCTTCCATCTGATCTGTGACCACCTCCATCTCAACTCCGACTACCCCCGCTGCAACCACATAGATCCGATTCGCCTCCTTCTCCAGCTGCTTCTCTGCATGAATCCAGCGCCGTCTCCTAGCTTGGTTGCATCCTGTGTAGATCTGGCGTCACCTTCCCACTCCAGCTACCTCCCTACACAAATTTGACACCGCCTACCCCTCCACTTATTTCCTAAGGGAGAACAAGTGTCGCCTCCCTCTCTAGGATACTCCTCACATAGATTTGACGCTACGTCCCCTCCGGTCGCCTCCCTTCACACGTGACCAACGGGGGGAGTGTTGATGGGTCGGCCACCAGGAGTGGATGCCCTGGATCTCTCAGTTTTGGTGTGAAGCCAAGTCCACGCACGTGTAGTTGGGGCCAAGTCCCGGACGGCCAAGTCTCCTTGACACGGCTAAGATGATTGACAGTTGGGGCCAAAGGCGGTTGATGTGTGGGCTAGCTGCCCCGGTCGGCTTAGTCGGTCGGCCAAGTAGGCTTGGTCGGCCGGTGGGCTCTCTTAGGGCATGCCATCGTGGTGCCGGCCAGTTGACTGGCTGGCCTAGGGTTGGACCGGTCGACACATAGTGGGGTGCAATGCTCTTTTTAGTGTTTTTTGGTGTTTTCCTCTTTCTATGCAATTTCCTGCACAAATGCGTTGGCGTGCAACATATAAGGAAATAATGGCATACATAAGCATGATCAAGGTTTAAGTCATTACTTTACTATGCCTTTTGCTAGATTTTGGAGGTAAAATATGTGTAAATCTTATGTCAACACTAGGCCACCATGGGAGCGAGCTGGAGCTCACTCCAACTCGCTCTAGAGTGAGCTGGGCAATGAGCTCCATGGGCCACCGAGGTGGGCTGGCAAAACTAGCCCGAGCCAACTTTCAGTACAACTGGCGAAATTGGGCTAAGCCTAGTACTGTGCAGCCGAATAACACCTAATCGGCCCAACACTATTCATCCAACTTGACATAAACACTGTTCAAACCAACCAGGTGCACATTAAATAGGCATAACACTGTTCACCAAACCCGATCCGCTAGGAATAGTGGTAATCCGGTATTGTTCACCTGACCTGTACTATTCACCTAAAATATGTTAAGCCTATTTATACTCATTTCAACTGTTTTGAGCTCGTCTAACCTATTTTCAACCCTGTTCAACCTAACCAAACTTAGTTTCAACCCTATTCACCCAAACCCACCTTCTTTTATATCTTTTTCGGATATTTTATTACATTTGTTTCCAGCTTGCATAAGTAAAGCGGGGACTTATTTATATTCGTACTTTTGCGCTAGCATCCGTATTCAACTAGTTGACCAACGAAGAAGCTACTAGAGCAACTAAAGTAGATGGTGTCAAACCTGAAGCCTATGAAGAATTGATCGAAGACCCTGGATAAGAAGGCAAATCATATGTCTTTGATCATGTGGATCCTATATTAATTAATTATTATTATTTATGTTATTTGAGCAATGTTATTTACATAAAGTAATGCTTTAGAATGACATGATGAATAGCTAAATCCAACCACTGAAAAGCCCAGTCATACTCTTGTAAACCATGTTCCCTTTGACAATCATAAGTATTATTATAATATGAAATTACCATGTTGGTAATTAGTAGGTATATTAGAAAATGTAAAATGCTTTATAAACACTGTTAAGGATTATCCGGTTCAGCGCTGGTAGACTTTGAAACAAAGCTAAATCTTGAGGATTCTTAATGGGCAGCCATTAGATGGTTGGGGCCCATGATTTCACCCGAAAATTGAGGCTCTGGTTTGGATATGGTGATGTAGTGTTGGTTTGCACATGGTATGTAAATGATGGTTTCATCTGTGACAAATAAGGACTAGACCCTTGTGCCAAGTAAATAACACAGAAATCGCTAAACTACAAGCTTGACTTGTCAACCTGGTTTAGTACATTGCTCAATTCGATCGAACATCTTAGTGTAATGGTTATTCTAGGATTGTCTAGATAGCCCGCAAGGAAAAGAGCGTGAGATGGAAGTTAGGCTTGTTATGCCACTTGTCAATCTTCACAACGGTAGGTTCACTCAATGTCGGACCGTGATTTCCGCACTGACCAGTGGATACCCGATTGTGGTTGAATGGTTTCGTGCCTATTAGGCAGAAGCTAGAACGAAAAGAGCAGTGAAACGACTTTGTTATTCTCAGCTCACTTAGGGGTTAATGTTATGTTACGGCTACCAGTTCTCAAGTTGGTGCTGTTTTGATCACTATTTATCTGAAAAAGTAAATTTGGACAGCACATATTTTTCTGTTTTAGATGACGAATTAATCATTTACTGTATGTCTTAAGTGGATGACCAGTCATTTACTGTATGTCTTGATCGATATAGCCTTACTGTTAATTTGATGGATATCACTTTATAGAAAGTCAATGCTGGAACCATATATATCAAGAAAGTAGAGGTATAATGTGATAAATTCGTCTATGCTACTTCCTCTCTTACAGGCCATGCATGGCGTGTGTAATAATTCGAAGTTATCACCACTCACAGCCACAGGAGCTGGTACATGTACCTTCTATTGTGCATGCTACAACTTTATGTAAGATATTAGCTATGTTTTTAGTTGTTACCAAGTCACGCTGGGCCAGGGGCGAAGCTATGTTGTGGCGGGTGGGTGCGGTCGCACCCAGAGAAAAATCGTAACACAGTTATTAACCCTGATTTTTCACCTTATTTGCACCCTCCAAAACTAAAGTGGCGCACCCAAGCCAAACAAATCCATTCTGTAGCTAGCCCATAGAAGCTGCTGCCAAGAGCCCAACACCCTTTAGCCGCACCCCTCATTTTCTCTAGCTCGCTGCTGGGCTGCACTAAGACATAGGCATGGTTAGATGGTTGTATTGCCCCTGCTGCTGTGAGAATGTTTAATATTTGGTAGACAATCAAATATATGCCTTCTATTGATGTAAGTTATTAACGCCCAAAGCATTAAGATAAATGTCATGTGGGTCTCAATAAGCAGGATAATGGATTCTTATGTACTGTTTTTCTGACTTAATTATAAAAGATTGAAAAGATACTGGTGAAAAATGTGTATGTGGGTTTGAATATGGAGGGAAATGGATAGATTATGTGAGCAAAACTGTGTATTTAGATTTTCTTTTTTTGTTGGTAAGACAAATTTTCCTGACGGTGATGTTGACGTCAGGAAAATAATACCTGACGGGTTTTCCTGACAGCTATCTGACAGGGATTGGGTCTCCAAAACCTGGAGTGAGAGATTTTCCTGTGGGTGGCCGTCGAGAATTATTGCCCTTTCGATTAACCGTCAGGCAAATAGAATTTCCACATGGTCAAACTCCTCAAGATTATTTTCTGACGGTTCACAGCCAAGAAAATAATTCCAGGCGGTATTCTCTATTTTTCTGCCGGATTTGTAACCATTACGAAAGATGACGTGGTGAGTAGTCCTACGACCCAACCAGAGGAAGGGTTACACCTACGTCAAATATTGGGCCATGACACTTGCTTATAGTTAAGGGTCTTTTTTCTTTGTTTATGGTTATACTTTTGACTGAATTTTTTATAATTTAGACTGTTCGTGATAGAGATTACGGAAAGAGAGATACTCGCTTGCGATTTTTACTGATACATATATTGGATTTTTAACGTGTACTATAATTAACTAGTAGGCTCTATTTTAAGAAAATACTCTGTTTGAAAGTTAGGTACTATAGCAAAAATCAAAAATTATTTTTAGAAAATGCAAAGAACAGGCCCTAAGTTTTGTGCAAATTCTTAATGATCTATTGCGAGATTCTTGTGCTAAACTGCATTCATGCCTACGTTTGACTTAAGTCTGACTTTTCGAGGTTTCGAAATCTTACTTCCGAACAACCTAACCAGCAATATGTAGATTGGTAAGGGCCTGTTTGAATATGTGGTATTTTTTGAGTTTTTACTTTTTAGAGAGTACCATGGTTATTCAAAAATACCTTGGTATTAAAATTTTGAGGTGTTTGGATATAACAAACGTTGTAAATGTAGTATATTAAGGGCCTATTCTTTTCCTTCGAAACCGGTGACTTTTGGTTTTTGCTACAGTGCCTAACTTTCAAGCAGTATTTTCTCAAGACGAGATCTACAAGTTAAACGATATACACGTTAAAAACCCAACATTTGTACCATCTAAAATCACAATTGTACCGTAAACAGTCAAAATTCAAAAATTTCAACCAAAAACCATAAGCCTCAGTCGTTGACAAACAGGCCCTAAATACCATGGTATTTTTTGAGTTTTAAAAATCAACTCACAACCACTTTTTTTACAAACCGAGATCAACCGACCCCTCGCATGTGCGTCTATGGACGTCGTCTGCAGCACGTTTCCAAGCATCGGTCTCATATATGTGACCTTTCCCGTAGTATGCACGCATGCTATACACACACACACATTGTACCACTTGAGTACATTCTTTCGTTTTCTTTTATACCGAGCCAATGAAATATGAAAACAACGAATAAGCATCACCACGAGTGTTGTTTGATTTTGGAACGTTGGTGCGAAATCTCAAATTCGAAATTAGTAATTTGAAATTAGAATGTATATATTTCAGTTTTTAAGTACTCATTTGAATTTCTTTTAGAAATCAAAATGTAATTTGAACCAATCAAGTTGTTAAATTCTCCTTGAAATTTGAAAGTTTGATCTGAATTTAACATTAAATTTAAAAACTCTCATTATACTTCTAAAGAAATACTGGATTATATACTACAACATCCAAAAGCACCTTGGTTTTTCTCAAAATGCAAAAAACTGTGATATTCATAAATTGTAGTATCTTATGGATGGGGCATTGAAAACTGCGGTTTTTGGCCTTGTTTTTTTTTTGTGCCTTTTAATTTTGGCTTCTTCGGAAGTCGAAACAAACGGGACGGCTTCTTCGGAACCCGAAATAAACAGGACGGCTTCTCGAAGCAGTTTCTCAAAATAGCTTCTCGAGTTTAAAACCGTGTACTTTGTCGACGTCTCTGTCGTCCGTCACCGTCTAAAAATATGTAGCCAAAAGACATCACCCGCAGCTCCTAAGAACAGAGCCTCCAAATACTATGGAATTGAACGGATGAACGGATGAAGAGTATTCATGTGGAACTGAATCTAGAAGTGCAATACAGCTGAGCAAATTAGCACACTCTACTGTAACATCAGGAACACTATGTGACGAGCGACATCTCCGGCTCTCCGCTCTGTAGTCCACTTCTCGAACAGTTTTTAGATCGACGAAGTTGATCTCGTTATAATGCCTTGGCCACTTGAGTTGCTCTCGACAACTGAATAACTGAAGATGTATCATTTGAAGAAGGTTAATTGCCTGCATGCATATACATGTCCACACTAATACAATCATACATCCTCCTAAAAAGATACAACCATACATGCAGGAAACGGTACGTGTACTTCCCTGCAGATGAAAAATATACATACGTCCGGATGACCTTTTTTTGCGACTGCATACGTCCGGATCACGACGATGAAGTGGTCACATTGATGCACAAACTAGTTTATTTACGAGTAGTAGTAGCCTAGCAGTACAGCCAGTACTGGTTTCCTATGTGGCCCATATGGGCCTAGCTTAGCTAGGTCGCACTCGGCGCAGCATCATTACGCAATCTTCATTGCAGTGAAAGGGAAACGTGTCTTTTGTGGCCGCGTACCGCTCCGCGCAGGCTTTTTCCCGAGCGCTCGTTGGGCACAGGCCTCAGGTAGCGCAAGCCCACCATGTGCCCCTGTCTGGCCCATATTGGTAGGCGCAGCCTCGCTCGCACGCACGCCCGCCACTCGGCGGTCGGCAGATCGGAGTGTCTCTCGCCACGCCGTCTTTTCGTCTTCATCTCTACCACCTGCTGCTGCAGCGCAGTGCGCACTGCACTGCGCGTCACTGGCTTCTTCTTTTTTTCCTCCCATCGGTGCATGCGTGCGTGCTTCTCGGAGGAACATGCTGCAACGTGTGGCGAGTGGTTTGCAGCTTGCAGCCAGGTCCAGCTTTGCAGGCCTGCTTGCTAGGTCGTTAGCGGGCAGCCGGGCAAAAAAGCCACCTTTTCTCTGCACCGCAGCGTGCACCTCTGCTGAGCATGGTAGTAATGCTTGTTAAGACCTTGAAGTCTATAACAGAGTAGCGGAGGGGCACAAGAGTAGCGCTGTGTAATTCTCTTCTGAAAAACGATGAGAGACACAGCTCACAGACATGTACGGTTTGCTTTGGCGAGACCTGCACTTTCCAGTGAAGATATGGCCATTCTGCCTAGCTCGTCCTGCTCCTAGCTAGTAGTAGCCTACTATACTTCCATCGTGCGTCTTGCTCTGGCGTAATTATACATCCCCTACGCAGTTCGCTTGCCCCCACCCCGAACAGATCGAGCATCCAATGTCGTTCTACACATGCATGCATTGATGCGTGAAAGAGTCCGCAAGCGTGCACGAATCTTTCAGGCACCAGCTCCACACCCGTTCTTTTTGGCTGGGATGGATGTAAAGATCTGGTCCACCGGGCGAAATGATCGCGACAATAACTCCGTCCATGGCGAGATGATCATTACGCGGCACCGCTTTGCCGTGTTCGTCAGCTCCCGCAGACCGCGGTGCATGTCCCGGCGAAAGGGGCCAATCGCTTCGTCGGCCTTAGCCTCCTCAAAAGCCTTGCGATTTTTGATGCGTTGCGGAGGCGGCCCCCCGTGCCAAATTGCCTTCTCTTTCTTTCTTTTGCAGGCCTCGTGCCATGATGGCGCGAGCAATCCCTTTGATTGGCCGGACCGAAGCAGATTAGCAGAGCTGAACACTCGATGAGCTCCACTGCAGCTTTGGTCCAGGCACTTGTATAGCCTATCATGTGGTAATTCCATCTGAGCTCGCACTAAACAATGTAATCACAAATTTGTGCCTATCATTATTTGAACATCAACACCCTCTTTAGAATATATGCCATTGGTAGGATTTTTTTATCAACTATATCATTACCCTCGTTGTTCTTCCTAGAAAATTCTTGCGAAATTCCCACATTTTCAGAACAGGCCTCAAAGACATCCCTTAGATATACCCATAGCTTTAGACCTATTTGAAACATAGTAATTTCACATGATTTTTCCAGAAATACATCAGCTCCACCGTTTTTTTTTTCGCAGAACCCGTGTGTTCGGATCAGGGCCTAAGCACCGCATGGCTGTGTATGGCTGTATCTCACTTTTCTCAAGGGGTAGGCCCCATACTTGTTTGACCACGCAGGCGACCGCATCGGAGCTCCGCGCCTCACTGGTCAGCACCGTGCCGGGAACGCATGCGCCCGAGCCCCGCCCTTGTCTCGACGCGCGATTCCATCTCGGCCCGCTGTTCATCACCGAGCGATCTAGCCGGATATGCTTAACTATTATACCACCACCACCGCTGCTGCTGCTGCTGCAGGCAGGAAGGAGCAGGCGCTGCGCTGCAGCGCACGGCGTCGGTGAAAAATACTAGTTAAAAGATGCGTTTCTTCCCTGGCTCCGGGAAAATTTAGCCGGCAATTGGGTCTTTACACGTCTTGAGCTCCTGCTTTTGCATGCCATGCTGGGGAGCTACTAGGCTTTGCTTTGTATGTACATGCCTTGTTCTTGTTGGGTTGCCGATCCGTCGTTCGAGAGCTGAAGAGGTTAAAGATCTCGCGTGTTAATCTTGCCAGAAAGAGCAAAGAAAGACGAGTCCCATCGGTCGAAGTTTTATTTAACGGTGTGTGGCAAATGCAAAGAAAGGGGCTCGTCTTTACGCATGACTCTTGACCTTTCTGCGTGCCAAGAGCTGTAGTAGTTACGTATGTACTCGTCGTACGCATCGTTGAGCAAAATTGTACAAAGATGTTAGGTGTTGTGCAGAGATCAAGACCATATACTACGCCCATGAAAGTTGAAAGCTGTAAATATATATGTGCACGCGACAGTCTTACGTGAAGTAGATCATGGTGGGTCTCGCTTAGATTAATCTCCTAGACACCTAAACCCTGTGGTCCAATGCCCCTACATCGGCTACTCATAAATCATAATAGGGTTTGCATATATACAAAGAGCGTAGATCTCGGCCAAGAGTTGAATGGGATCGATCTTTCCTTGGAATGCTGCCGGAGAAATGGCCTGATTAGAAACAATCCCAACTCCCTAGTACGGACTTTCATACGATGAGCTTTTCCTAATTTCAAGTGACACCTGAAATAGCTCAAGAGATTGACAAAACTATTGACCACAAACATGGACTAGTCGCCAGTGATGTAGAAGCCAATATCTAATATTACCTCCAATCACCCGGTGCTCCCAATTTGAGAATGCAGGGAGTAGGATCATACAGCATTTCAAATACAAACTCGGTTTACACAGTGGAAGTTTTTATTAGGATCAATTAGTAGGAAATGCTGTGTAATACAATCCCACTCCACGTTTGGATTAGTAGTGAACTCTCCAATCCGATGCATGGGGTAGGACCATCCAGCACTATACAGCATTTCCAATATAAATCCTAGCATTATACAGCATTTCCTGCTGAATAGGATCAATTAGCGAAACTAGGTACACCGTCTGAATATGATCCAATCCAACTCGGTATGGGATTATTCATATTCTTGATAGCCCTCCTGTAACTGTGTTTTTAGAGGATGGGGAGCATTTAGTCCTTAAACTATGGAGTATAAAACAGGACCTACTAATTAGAACAAAGAGACAGATGCTCAACACTGCATCCTCATAGTATTGTAAGTTTGTGTTCTCAAGGTTCCTCCTGACAAGGTCCCCTTGGGAAAGCAATGCTCATGGTCTTAAAGCAGGCAAGCAGTCATACAATATAGGCAGGCAGACCATAGTACAAAGGGGGAAAAAAAGAGGAAATAATTAAAAAAAATGTTGATTACAGCTGAAGGAAACTCGTACCCTTTTTTCTGAGTTTTGTTCGTTTTTCGTTACCCTGTTATTTTATTCATTTGGATGATCACTCTTGATGACAATGCATTCTTCCTCTCCTAACTCTCTCTTCACAAATGAAATGGAAAAAACAATGAGAACTAGTGCAAAGTAAGCAGATACTCCTACACAGGCAGGTCAGATGCCTACTTCTTGGACTTCTTGCCTACTGTCCCCTCTACACTTCCTTTATTTTGATCATCTCATCTCATCTCATCTAGCTTTGTGTTGCTACAAAGCTTTGCTTTGCTCTTTGGGGGCACACCACTGCTGCTGGCTACTCATCCAAAAGCTCAGCAATCAGGTATTGTGTACCTCGCCTCTTTATTCATCAACTTCTTGCCCTCTTGTCATGTCAAAATTCCCTCCTTTTTGAGCCCCCTCCCTCTTTTGCCTTTCGATGTTCTTTTTATACGGCACCGTAGCTCGCGCCCACAGTAGCTGCAATCGAGAACACTGGACTTTTCCTTTTGCTGAGATGAGTGGTGTACAGAGGAGTAACCTATCATTGGGCACTTTGACTGGTTAGTCACCTGCTAATCTTCCTCTTCTTGCTAGTAACCGGGGAGCTATCATAGCTACAACTTCCATGTGAGGCAGTGGTTTTTGTATCATCACTTTTGTAGCTCAGGCAGCCAGCGTCCAGCACCCCAATAGGGCTCTGTGGCGCAGAGGAGGCTGAGCCTCTGCTCGTGCTTGCAGATTTAGGTGGCACAGTGTTAATGGAGGCCATGGCCGACTGAACCGCCTCCTGGCATTGCAACACCCTCTCCTGCAGCCACAGCAGCGAAAGGCAAGCAACACATTAAATGCGTTTGCTCACACGGCTATAAATGCGTTTCACGCATTAGTACCAGAGCTGTGATTACGAAAGTACGGTCGCGATGCAACTTATGAGTTATAGGAATGTGTGGATCCAAATAGTACCGCTGCGTTTTTCGTAAGTTCATAACAGACTACGAGGATGGGTTTACATGAGACTTGTCCAATGTACCTTATCTACATGGGCGCAAGCCTTTGCAATGCCTACAACGTCCAGTTCTCCGACCACGGCGGCTGCAACTGCGGCGGCGATCTCCGAGGATCTGAACCCTAGGCATCCGGTTCCTGCCGCGCATTCACATATATCAGATCGATCCAAGAATACAGAATGGTTTGATCAACACAAATTTCACTAATAGAACCATGCGCATAGTTTTTCTACATGCATACGTACCTCTAGCTATGCACAAGATAAGCTCCGCCGATTGAAAGAGCCAGCTTCTTGGCGTCGCATTGCCGCCGTTGAGCTTGTGTAAGAAGTAGTCAACGTAGGAGAAAGGAGTCACGGCTTGCATCCTCCAATTGAGGGTGCTCAGAACAAGAAGCTCCATTCTCTGGATCGTCTTGGACTCGAAAACATACCGCGTTTCGCCGACCTGATCGACACCATCCAGCAATGCTTAGAACAAGACAAAGATCAAACGAACTACATGTGCAAGCCGGTGCATTGCAATGCCTGACACAGCATGCTGCCCACCTGAAGGTCCAGATATTGCGGGACAGCGGTCTCCTCCATCTTGGCAGCCAAAGACAGGCACGCCACCGAGAGCAACTGCGTCATCCAAGCTTTGCCTTCCTGCATTTGCAATATGATCTCAGGATTCTTGAGATAACTACAAATATGATCTCAGGATTCTTACCGGCTGCTCGTACTGTGAGAGGAAACGGTCCAGGTAGTTCACAGCCAAATAGGCAGTAAGAGGGCCAAAGTTGTAGTAATTGTAAACCTGTGGAGAGATCACAACGAAACAAGTTAAGCAATCACATGGGAAAATAGCAAAACTTTAGCACTTAGCAGGTAAAAACTTATGTCAATTATCTTTTGCGTTTTTACCAAAAAAGATTTAATAAAAAAGGATTCCTTTTTTACCCGGGTATAACATGTACTAGAATCAGACAATGCATCTCGATATCTCGTGAACCAAGAAACTGATGAAAGGGCTACTTTGGCCAAGATGGCCACAAAATTTACATCGCTACCACAAACTACTATTGCTCGAAGTGCAGTGAAATACTGGCACATATTACTCTGCTACACGGCCACTACGCTTCCACACATTACGCCCGTAAAAGAACTGACCAAGAAAAGAAGTCGCAGTATGTGTTTGAATCCAAAAACGAAGAAAAGATACATCTTTCTAAATTCTAAATGATCAGAGCTAATCATGGAAATGGACTGCGTTTCTTAGAAACACCGAAATAATGACGCAAAAATCTTTCTTTTTTCTTTCCCCGGCCCGGCCAGCATCAGATCAATCGAGAACCCACCTTCCAAATCCAATCAATGGCCTCCCTCCGGACGCAGAGATCCACGCCGCCGCAGCGGAGCCTCTCGCCGTAGTCCGCCCTCGGCATGTGCTCCGGCTCCCTCTCCACCAAACCGGCCACGCATTCCTCCGACTGCGGCGGGAACAAATCCACGCCAAAATCCGCGTCCAGCGGCCGGCTTCTCCTCTTCCCCGCCACCTCCTCCTCCACCACCACCTCCTCCTCGTCCTCCAAGCCCAGGATGCTTCTGTTGTCCTCGGTGCAGAGGAGCATGGACGCGGCCACGTCGTAGCAGCTCGGAGCCATTCCTCACCTCCCTATCCCACCACCAGCAAAGCCTTGGCTTTTCTTGGCCTCCTCTCCCTCTCCCTCTCCCTCTCCTCCTGCTCCCTACTCTGCGTTCTTTGGTTGGTTTGGGTGGCGACTGGTGCGCTTCTTTGGGTAGTGAGGAGCAGCGCCTAGTAGTGCGAGTGGTGGTCAAGGACAAGGAGGAAGAGGCGCTTTGCGCTTTGCGCTGTGCGCTGCTGTCTGTTGTGCCTGTGCTGCTGCTGCTTCTGCCCTCGCGCTTTGTATTGGGAGGGAAGGGGACGGAGTATTTCGGGAAAGCGCACGCGACGGTACGCCAAAATTGAGACGGCCGGAGCGGGAACGGAGGAGCCGGATGGTCGCAGCGGACGCAGGAAAAGGATAGTATTACGGCATGATGGGCTGGATCCGACGTTTGTGACGAGGCGGGAGCGACTGGAGCCGTCCGATTGTGGATGGGCGGTTGTGATTGGAGCCGGGCGGCTGTCTCATCCAGAAGATTCGGCAATCGACGACCCTTGCAACTTTTTGGCGAAAGGATGCCTAAGGTTCTGCGTGTAAAAGAACGTCGCTAGCGAGTCTTATCTGAGTAATTTCTTTTAGACAAGTGAGATAAATTAATTGCAGAATAATATAAAAAATATAAGATTGAACATAGAAAGATAAAAAACATCTTGGCGAGTCTAATCTGAGCAATTTCCTTCTTCTTTATTGATTTCTCTTTCACAAGTATACTTTACAATAATTATGACCCCTATTTATAGACTAAATGGAGGGTGTCCACCAATAAGACATGTTTGCAGGTTTAGACCCATGTTTCCTAACAACTCCTTGGACACTCATTCGACACATTCGTACCTTATCAAAACTCCATAAAAATCCAGTAGAAAAAATTTGGAGAAACAGTACATGATATATATTATGTTGTGTTGCACAAATTGTCTCATTAAAAACCTTGGTAGAGAAACTTCCGGAAGACTCGTCAAGGGAAAATGAGTACAATCCACTCAATTTCATTTAATCTACATGATTTATTGTTTACGTACTCGATCTTTGTGATCAAGTTTTAATAGTGAGCTCGGGAAGAATCTCCTTTGAGATCTACATTTCCCTAAGTCTCATCATTCCAATTCCACGTATACATCTTTCAAAGTTAGATGCTGAAAGTGACTTAGTGAACAAATCTGCAAGATTTTCACATAACTTAGTATGCAATATCTTAATTTCATCTATCTTTTGCAATTCATGAGCATAGAAGAACTTAGGATCGATATGCTTTATAAGATAACTCTTCAAGTAACCCATCTGCACTTGTGCAACACAAATTGCATTATTTTCATAGATAATTGTGGGAGTTTGCACGATATTCAATCCACGTGACTGCTGAATGTGGTAAATCATTCGTCGAAACTAAGCACATTCTTGTACGGCTTTGTACACGCTATGATTGTTGAGTGGTTCTTTGAAATCGACATAAGACTTTGCTTAGACGATTTCTATGAAATTGTAGTTCCACCACACAGGAATACATAGCCTGCTTGTGACCTAGTTGTATGCCGGTCTGACAAGTACCCTACATCTTCATAGCCAGTCATACTCAGTTCACGGGTAAACGGGCATGCCCACAGGCGACGGGTACCTGCGAGCGACAGATATAGGCAAAGTTCTTCGCCCGTTGTCCTTCGTCAGTATACCTGTGGGCGTAAATCAGGGTCGTGGGCATAGGTATGGGCGAGCACTACCTGTGCCTGTCACGCCCGATTGCCATCCCTATCTGCCATGCCTCACCATAGTTCTCATCATCCTTCGTGAGCGTCCTCGTTATCTCCCATGTAATGTCACTGATACGGCAACACACAGAAAGAGAGTAAATGGTGCCTGCAAAAAAAATTTCAAGTATTCACCAATTTGTACTCCAATAGCTATGAGAAGTTATGAAGATCAAGAATTCAAAATTCTAAAAAATATTCAGCCCATGAACAATGCAAAAACAACACTATTTCAGATAAAAAACTATGAAACTTTTGATCCGTAGATTCAAAAGACTTGAAACTTGAACCAAAACTAGATCATGACCTTGAGAACCCATTCCAACAAAAAAAAGTAAAAGAGCTTGATAGATTTGGGATTTTTTGGTTCATGAAGTTCTGCTGTACCAAAATTAGGCTACAACCTAAAAATGAGCTAACTCTCAAACCAAACCTATAAATCACATGAAATTCGGTATACACCTTCTCCGTTTGAAAGAAGATTGCATTAAAAATGGGTAAATTAAAAAACAATGAATATGACTTGCTCGTAAGTGAATGATGACCAAGAAGGGTTTAGATGTATTCCCACATATCACAGTAAAGTAGAACAAAAAAATTGAAGTAGAAACAGTTGTATCAAGAAATCACTCGAAGATGCCAAAAAGAGTAAAACCCGGATTTCTTCATAAACTTGCCATGTAAATGCCTAGATGGGTGGAGATTGATTTTCAGAGGTTATCTCCATCTCTTACACGTTTTTGGTATAGTAAGATAAAGAAGGGGAGGGAGAGGAAAAAACCAACCAAATCAAGAGAAAATCAATCAACACAAGAGAGATTTATGGAGATGAACAAAGATTGATGTATTACTACTTGGGATGGAAGTTTTACAGCCACTCCACCTGAAGGACAAGAGAGCACACCACAGCACTCAACTTCTCTCAAACCCTAACCCCATAACTCATGAATACATTTGGTCTTAAGAGAAAATGGTTAGATGGTTAACTGGATAACTACAAGTTTCCATCCCAACCCATAAAAAAGATGGGCTAGGCAGCCCCATCTAACTCTTAGTAGATACTATCTACTTATCACATATGGGAGAAACCCAATAACCACACACATGAGTTTTAACTTATACACTGCACTTATGCACACTTTTCAAAAGATATAAGCCCGATTCTCGTTGTTGACCATAGTCGACTCCAAACGACCCTGCATATCTAAAGACAAATAAATCATTTTTGGACATAATTCAGACATAAGTTTTCACAATTTAACCCACATTAGCAATAACATGTCTCATTCAAGCTATAACCATTGACCTAGGTTACCGAATCATCCTATGACTCAAAATTTTTAAAATCATCTATTTCTACAAGTTGTCCAGAAAAATATGCAAATATCCAAATTTTCACTCATCCAAAATTATAATAGTTTATCAAAACAAAAACATAGACCTTCTCACATGGTCCTTCAATCTCATCCTCCCCCCTTCCCTCAAACCTTAATTTCGTACCAACGAGCACCATGCTAATGTCCCCTTATCGATGCTCCCAAGTGAAAGTTTTTCAAATCCTGAGTTAGAAGTGGGTGATTTCTAGGTTGAAATATGGGGTTTTTTAGTTGAAAGTTTGGCATTTGAAATACGGGGTTTTTAGCTAGAAGTTTGGAATTTGAGCTGAAAGTTTTGGAATTTTCTAGTTGAAAGTTCAAGATTTCGAATTGGAAGTTTTGATTTTGAGACAAGAGGTAATTTGTTATTAGGTTGAAAATTTTCAAAATCCCAAATAGAGGGTGAGCATGGCCATGGCTAGAAGGTGTGGAGGGAAGGCGAATGGGTGGAGGGGAAGATTGAGAAAGAGGCCCCACAAAGCATATATGGGTCACTGTAGTTAGCAACAAACATTCGCGTAATAGCTGTAGTGATTACCATCTCAGTAAGTAGCCAATTACCAGTATTTCATGTAGCCCAAGTAAATCACATGACAAAGAAGCTACTTTCTCCAGTCATAAAAGAGTGACGTCCTATAATACGTGCAATCAAATTCGATTAATTTTGATCAGCGATATGTTTAAACTATATGATTTGAATATATGAAAATGATACGAGTGCATTTATTATTAAAAATACTTTCATAATATTGCACTTTTATAATATTTGGAATATATAATAAAAGAATTTAGGGTCACCAGTTGACTTTGAAAAGTTAAAAATGTTACCTTTTGTGACTGGAGCGAGTAATTATGAAGATATACGGGATGTAAGCTAGCTGAAGGGTCCCTAAGGAATACTCCAGTCGATCAGTAGTAGTACTCCTTTCAACCAACCGAATATACCTATGGGCAATCATAAAATTAAATGCTGCTTAAATTTCACCTGCAATCATCAACGTGTTTGTCAGTCACAATCTGCTTGATCTAGCCTCTTTTTGTGTGCATGTATCTATATATATATATATATATACAAGTATATATATATATATATATATATATAGGGTATATATATACGCTAAAAAATATGAACTACAAGTTTTTCGTGTGGTTCACATTGAGTATCTTATAATTAATATACAAATGTACCTAAAGTGATAAAGGAGTATTTCAAGTTTGTTTAGGTGGTATATTAGAGGTGGGTGTAACTACACCCGGTGTAGAATGTATTTTCTATATATATATATATATATATATATATATATATATATATATATATATATATATATATATATATATATATATATATATATATATATATAACGCTTGTAAAAACCGTGATCATCGGATTCGGGAGAGAGAGCGTGCGCTAGGGTGCTGTTTGATTGGACTGAAATAAGTTGGTTTGTAGTTGAAATTATATTATAGCTAGCTGAAATTACACTGTAACTAATGGTGGTTTATTTGACTTAACTAAATTTAAAAAAATAAAAATAAAAATAGAAAAATAGATTAGCTCATCATTAACAATGTAAATGAATACAAGAAAAAAAGAATCGGTAAAAAAGGTTCAAAAAAGTCAAAAAAATTATAAAAAGACGAAATTTAGGTATAGTGAAAATAAGCGAGAGACTAGAAGCAAACCGAAATAAACGGGGAGATCTTTTTTGCTTAGGTGTTTTGGCATCTACTCCGTTTGGATCTTGTTGTGTACTATACTAGTACTATGTAGAGAGTCCACAACGAACTCGAGTCGAGATAAGATCCGAAAATTTTGCTGGTGAGATTACTGCATCGAAAATGACAATAGTACTTGTCCTCCTGTAGCTCCCCCATCATCAGCAAAAAGAACAGTAGCATACAAACTGAAATAAAGGCTCTGTTTGGGGATGGGAAACTTAGGGAACATTTTATCTCACTAGTAAGCGCTCCTGTTTGGGTTTACATTATTACGGTGTGGCAATTAGTATGGCAGATTTTCCATTATATACCTAGTAAGGTATTGTTGTACATGTATTGCCGATACAAGACCGGATAGTAAATTTATAAGCAATTTTGGTCGGATTCGGAGACCGTTGAGGACGCGATGGGACTCAACTAGAAGCACAAGGATGACTAAGTGTATTCAACATGAGTATCTACAAAGGGTGCTATTTATAGAGGGGGACGAGTAAAATTACAAGTTTGCCCTCAAAGTCTAGCTTACTCTGAAGGGTATCTTCGTCCTTTACCCTATGTGGGTCCCACCACATCCGAGAGATCCTGGGGTCGGTTCGTGGTCTCATCCAGGGTTGTCTCCGGCCCCCCTCCGAGGTTGGCTCTGGACCCCTTCGAGGTTGGTTCGTGGACTTCGCTGAGGTTGGTCCGTGGACCTCGCCGAGGTTGACTTGCGGATCTCGCTGGTGCTGGCTCGAGGGCCTTGCCGAGGTTGGCTCGTGGATTTGGCTCACGAACCTTGCTCAGGGTAGACCTCCTGATTGGTGTCATCGCTCCGAGGTCACCGTGGGCCCAAGGTGGCATAGAGACCCTTCCTCAAAAGTAGCCCTCGTTGATCCGAACGGTCAACGATCGCCCGCCCAGGCTGGCACACCAACTAGAAAAATGGGTTGACGCGTGGCCTTGGGCCCACAGGTCCCCATAACCTGCGAGAAGTCACAGAATGTTACAGTACCTTGGCCTTGGAGCGGACTCTGAGCGATAGATCGTGTGGACTCCAGCCTTGGCTTGGAACACCCTGGGTCCAGAGATTGCACGCGGTACAAGGAAGCGCCCTCACCCGTTGGAACCTCCTCGGGGGGAATGGGGCGGACTTGGTGTGCCACAGACTGAACCTCCTCAGGAGGTGCCAGGTAGTGTTGGTCCACTGTGGACCGTACCTCTCTAGGGGGTGCCGAATGGACTTGGTCCACCATGGATTGGCCTTGTCCTATAAATACCCCCTCCATTTCCTCATTTCCTCTCTACTTCCTCGACTCACCCATCCGACTTCACTTCCAGATGGCCTCCTTGTCTTGACCTCAGGCTGGCATCGGGATTCTCTTCGGTGGCCCAAACCTCTTCGGGGCCCCCAACTCCCGCGCTCGAACTCCTCTATGGGGTCTCCTTCATCTTCGCCTGGACCCCCTCTAAGGGGTTGCCTTCATCTTCACCTGGACCCCCTCTAGGGGTTGCCTTCATCTTCTCCTAGACCCCCTCCAGGGGTTCCCTTCATCCACGCTTGGACCCCTCCCCAGGGGTTGCCTTCATCCGCACCTAGGCCCCCTGGGGGTTGCCTTCATTTGCGCCCAGACCCCCTCCAGGGGTTTACTGCCTCTGGCATTGCCAAGTTCGCGCCTGAACTCCACCTCCGACATCGCCTAGTCCCCGATTAGACTCCATATTCGACGTTGCCTAGTCCCTAACCGAACTTCACTTCCAACACTGTCTAGTCCCCGAGCGGACTTCGCTTTCGATGTTCTTAGCCTTGGCTACCTGGATCGTCTCCTTGAAAACCCAAACCCCCTGGGTGACTTGACTATGAGGACCCGGACCCCCTCTAGATGATTTGGCCTTGAGGACTGAACCCTCTCCAAGCAGCTTGGCCATGAGGACCCGAATCCCCTCTGGGACAATTGGCCTTGGTGGCTCGAACTACCCCTGTGTGGCTTGGCCTTGGTGGTCTGGACCACCTCCGGGAAGTTTGGCCTCACACCGTGGGCTGTCAATCCTCGCCCTGTCTCACCGAACTCTGCCCCAGATTGTCTTCGTCCCAGACACTTCCCTTCCAGATCGCCTTCGTTCTAGACCATCGAACTTCACCCCGGATCGCCAAACTCCCCTCTAGACCTTGCCCAAGCTTTTTCACCTCGGCGCTGTGATCGACCAAGCCACTCGGTGTGGCTCCAGACTCCGCTCACATGAGCGGACACCCTGCGAAATGATCGTGAAGAAGAAGGCGGTGTCCGCCGGCCCTTCCGCCAAGAAGAGTGGGACCTTTGTCTCCTGAAAGGATGCCACGAAGATGAAGGTGGCGGCTGAAGGGGAGGAGACCCCCGAGAAGGTCATCCAGTTCTCTCGCTACTTGGGCCCTTCCAACATGAAGATGGGCCTTCTAGAACAACTGGAGAAGGAGGGCAAGATCGAGAGAGCCAACTTGGCCGTCTTGCCCAAGCTTGATAAAGTCCGGCCCAACCCAAGGCTGGGGATGCTTGTCGTCTTCGCTGCTCAATTCTCCGATCGGGTGCTAAAGGACATGCTTGATACGTTCAACCTTGAGGTCGCCCACCTCAACCCGGGTTCCTTCGTCTGCCTCTCGGTGTATGAGTGGGCAATGCAGAGCTTGGGGTGAAACATCCTTAAGCTGATCTCTTCTGCTTCCTTCACTATGCTTTGCATCCAGTGGTGTATGCATATAACAACATGCATTCCTCGTACGGGGTGATAACCTTTTAGCTTCGAGGCAACCAACAAAAGTACAAGTTCCCCGCCAAGACCCACAAGTTCAAGTGGAAATCATGGAGGGACCTATGGTTTTACTACCCCACCCAGGGATCTGGCCTTGTCGACGGTGAAGAATCCATAGGTGGACAACTCACTACACTTCTCGCCTTCCCTAGGTGCGAAGGACAAAGTGCACCGGCACCTACTACAGGGACTTGCTTCAAAGTTCAGTATGCGCTATCTCGTTGAGGACTGCTCCCCTCTGTCAAAGCTGGAACCTATCCTTCATAGAGGGCAACACATCGGGGGTATCCAAGCGTTCTGGGGCTTTACCAAGTCCCAATGTGAATTCCAATGACCCCTTTACCACTACTCTTGCTTGACCCCAACCTTTCTCTGACTCTTTCCTGGGATTGCAAGCCTGAAGCTCCCGCAGGCGGAGATGGCCGCGCTAGTTCTACTCGGGTGAGAGACAAGAGCCGAGCATGATGCGGTGGATGACCTAATCGCGGGGGATAACCACAACCACACATGCGAGATGCTTGGTATGCTAGTGCCATCTCTGCCACAGAGATGATAGATGGCCTTGCTCGGGACTTGGGCGTCTCCGCGGAGCTGCCCTCCGGCTCGTCAGAGATCACCATTGAGACCTGGCTCGCTTGGATGAGCACAATCGGTGAGGTGGCCAAGGCATCGATACCAGACTTTCGGTGCTACTGCACAAAGGTTTCCACGGAGGCCCTGCTTACCTCCCTCTGGCTGGTGGCCTACTAACACTTCACAACTTTTGGGACACCTTCCTACGAGGCGTCAAGCTCTGCCAAATTGGAGGGAGCCAAAAGGCCATCACCGACCATGTCCACTCTTCTTCTCATAGGTTTGGAGTTCGCACGAGTTGAGCTACCTTGACAGGCTCATCCACTAAGCCCGTGTCTGCCTGACTGATTTTGGTGCGTGAGAGAGAGGCCTCAAGGGACCGGGTCTATTCTAGGTGTAAGACCTGCTACCAGTATGTCAATGCTAGCTGTTAGTTCTTTTTTGTACCTCAGCACACCGAAGTTCCCTGTCGGCGCTGGTCTTTGATATGGCATTTTGTATTTCCCAGGAGCTAACCCCCTTTTGTAGCAACAGTGTTATCTATGGAATTGTAGGTCCTTTGGTCCGTTGTTCTTGCGTGTGTTATGTGAAGTGTTACAATGACTCTACTTGCCTTCACAAGTGGTGGTGTGGTGCACCAAACTAACTGTTGGTCGCTCAGGAACCAAGCCCTCCTTAGCCGAGTCGATTAAACATCGAGCTTCACACAAAGCGCCTAAGTTCGAGCGGTGGCTGGGGGCGAATGGTTAGGATTGAGGCCCAACCACGATTCTCTGTGCCACCGTGCAGAACAACAAAAGATAGACTCTTTGTGCCCCATGTTAGGACTCATCTTTGTGTAAGGAGTGATTCTGGCTCATGCGCCGATCGGTGTAGCGTCGAGTCGGGATACCCGAAGTTCATCCTGCGACCGTCTGGCTTTCTTTGGCAAGGGCGTAAGGGGGCTGTGTTGCCATTATTCCTTTCACAAGGCTTGCACCGTTGTTGTTTGCCTAATATCAGAATAGGGACCACTTGCTGCTCTTTACTAATGGGTATCCCGCTACCCCATCCCCCATTGGAAAAACCTTGGTGCTCATGACGAAGCTTTCGAGCAGCTAGTCACTTGAGGAGTCATATTATGATTACCTCAATTGCCTTCGGAGGTCCTTCAACTCCCGCTCCATCTCCTCATGAGCGCTTGGAGGACCGGTCTCCCGGGAAGCCGTAGTCTCATCGGTGACCTAGGCCTTCGTGGAGAGGTCCGGTTGCGCCTCCGGGCCTAGAGCGGCGTAGGCTACGATCCAGCTTGACTTTGGCCTTGGAGGGGATTTTGCACCTCCCACATCGGCGACCTTCTAAGCCTTCCTCTTCTTAGGTAGCACGACTTCTTGCTCGAGTACCCACGGACGGCGTCAACTGTCGTCAATACGAGACTGGACAATAAATTTATAAGCACACATGGTCAGATTCGGAGACCACTGAGGACGCGATGGGATTCAATGAGAAGTACACAAACGATCAAGTATATTCAATATAAGTATCCAGTGTTATAAATGCCCTACTCTCCCCTTACAAGAAGTCCTATTTATATAGGGAAGAGAGGCAAGTGAAGTTATAAATTTACCCTCAAAGCCTAGCTTATTCCTAAGAATATCTTTGTTCTTTGTCCCACATGTGTCCTACCACATCTAAGAGACTCCGGGGGTCGGTTTGTGGCTAACCTCAGACCTTGTCCAGGATTGGTTTGGGCCCTCCCTAGGGTTGGCTCGATGACTCTGCTGAGGTTGGCCCGTGGACCTCACCGGGGTTAGCTCGTGGACCTCACTAGAGTTGGCTTGCGGACCTCGCCAAGGTTGGCTCATAGACTTAGCTCGTGAACCTTGCTCAGATAGACCTTTCGATACGGGCGTCGCTCCGAAATCATTGTGAGCCCAAAGTAGCGCGAGAAATCTCCCTCAACAACATATAGTTAACAAATGGCCACCTCCACGGAGGTGCGTCATTAATACAAGTGTTCCAGTTTGAGTACTTATACACATACAGGTATATATTCTAGTTCTCATGAAGAAATGACAGATGACTCGCATGACTCGCCACACATGACAGCCACATATGACTCGCAATATTTGTCTAATATTATTCTTCTCGCGACGTACATGCATGGTGTGTAATGTGTACACATGGCCAGAAGGAACATCACGCATGCATATTGCCGTCCTAGAAGCATTATGGGCTGTATTAGTTAATTAAGTACTTAGCTCCAGGCTGAATAAATTAATTATCTATTGTATAGTAAAAAAACACATAGTGCATGCCAAAAGCTCTAACAAAAAGATAGGAATTCAAGAAATTCTCAGAAAAAAACATTCGCTCTTAATTTGATAGACCTAAATCATAAAGGATTGATACTAGCTGAAAAAAGAGAAATATGCTATAAATTCTCAAAAAAAAAAATATCACTTGATTTGGTGGATTCTAATTATATTTAGTAAATCATAACCGATGGATGTTAGCTGAAAAATATATACTATAAATTCTTAAAAAAAGCATACAACCCTTTATTTGGCGGACCCTATTATGATTAGTAAATTATATCCCATTGATTTGTTTCCTAGAAGTGCGCATGAGAGACGGATCTCGCTTTGGACGGCAGACTATCCACGAGGAATTTTAAATAAAGTAATCCCTTGGTTTTATTTTGTATAATATATATACATAAATATATGCATATATATACACACACATACATATAGAGTAAATTACACTTTGCATCAAGTAAATTATCACTTGTTTCACTTTGCACCAAGGTTTACACATATTTTCACTTTGCACCAAAGTGGAGCAGATATTGTTTCACTTTGCACTTGGGTGGAAGTCAAAACCGTGGTTGTGGTCGAAGTCGAAGCCATGGTCGAAACCGGGGTCGTGGTCAAAGTTATTGTTGTCGAAACACTAATCGAGGGGCCGTGGTTGAATGGGGTCGTTCTCAAAGTTGATGTCGTGGTCGAAGTCGAAGTCGTGATTGAAGGGGGCTGTGATCGAAGTCAGGGTCGTGGTCGAAATCGGGACCCTGATGCAATGTGAAACAATATTTGCTCCGCCCTGATGCAAACTAAAAACATGTGTAAAACCCGATACAAAGTGAAACAAGTGATAATTTACCTGATGCAAAGTGCAATTTATTCATACATATATATAGACACACACTATCAATCATACATGTGTACCTGACGGTTCTTGACCTAGGTGCCTTATGTAATTTACCTATACATATGTGTGTGTATATACACATATGTATATATACACACGATTGCGCTAACGAGCTCATGCGCGCACGCTACGTGCAGGTCGCTGACTGGATTCATGCTGCCGTTTGGTGCGTAACTTTATGAATTACAGATGCTAACTTTTTTTGCACGAGATAGTAACTTTGCAGATGTAAGTAACTTGATGAATTATCAATGATAACTTTATGTTCAGGAGATAGTAACTTTCTATAACATTGCAATGTGAAAGTTATCGCGTGATAACTGTAAGTAACTTCGTAAATTATAGATGATAACTTTTTGTACATGAGATAGTAACTTTGACAAATATAAGTAACTTGATAAAATATAGATGATAACTTTATGTTCAGGAGATAATAACATTTTTCATAACTAACAACTCCATTAAATCCAAAAAAGGGCACGTGGTACCTCTTGCGAAGGGGGAGGGGGCGCGCAAGTCTTACGCGCGTAAGAACTGTAACTAACTTCATGAATTACAGTTAATAACTTGATATGCATATAATAGTAATTTTACCATAATTAATAAACGCTAGGAATCATTCCGTGGGGTGGGTTGGTTGAGAGTTGGCTGATTAGGCCGATCAGAGCTATACGCTTATTCTATGCGTAGTCACTAAATAGTGTATAGAGAGATCACATATGTACACGAACTTCTTCTCTTGTAGTTCACGTGATTCCCCGACGCAAGAAAAAGGAGATAAAAGCAACAGACTATACTACGGCACCACGTCTTCTTGCTTTGCAAATCAAGACCATAAGTTGATTAATGAAGCACTCTCAGGCGTGAAATCAACCGTACCAAAGACCAGAGTCCAAAGATGTTGTAGACGAAGTTTGGGGTGTTCTGCCGTGCTGCGGCTTCGATCTCGCGGCTTCGCGCCTTCGCCCATAAAGCCAGACCAAACTTTGCACTAGGACCTTGGAGCTATGTGGGGGTCTCACCGCCGCATCCGTTGGCTAATCCACAACCGATGTATACTGACGAGGAAGGTGTCGCCGCCGGCAAGGTCACATCCTGTCGATGTCCGCCACGACCGCGCCCCCATCACGATTCTGCAGGCTCGACGTCTCGGCAGGTCCTTAGAAACAACGTTCGGTCCTCTCTTCTTCTGCATCATTCATCTCAGTCTGTTAATCCGAACCATTGGATTGTTTGAGATGGACGGAGGCGTCCCTTCAGCACTTCAGTAAAATAAAATCGTCTCCATCTTCAGAGATGGATCGACATTAATTGTGGAGCTACGAAGTTATTAGAGAGCAGATGCACAAGACTAGGTAGTAAGTACCGTAGGACTAGTTTGGCTGCAGTAACTGTAGATCATGATTTATGAAAATTAACACCTACAGTACAATTTTCTGCAGACAGTTATCACCGCCGGACGGAGCGTAAAGGATTTGTACCGGGCATTCACAGATTTTGTTGACAAGGACGTCGATACGAATTGACACTTCTTAACTCCGGGTGTCGCCGGAGTTAACGCACGGCCACGTACATGTAACTCTCAAGGCGCTTTGGGGCCAGGTACTTTGCAGGTACCGGGGAAAACGATCGAGCGTACGTTAATTTGCTTGGCGCCCGTTCTAGCAGTACGAGTAACTGTATGAGAGACTAGCTAGAGTGGATCGGATTCATTGCTCTGTCGCGGGTATAATTGTGGTTGTGGTGTCGCTCGATTGCATTGAGCACGTGCATTACGCAGCTCTTATCAAGAGCATTACCCGGATGGTGATCGATCGCGCGGCTGCCGCTTTACGAGCAAACCAACATCTTCACCGTCTGAGCAGTGAGCACGGTGGTAGGGCTCTCAATTCTCAGCCGGACGTGCGTGCTCGCTGCGCGGCCGGCCCTCCTGTGTTCGTTCCATGCCCTGCACGCACGGCGCCTTTTCGCTCGGCGGATCGATCTCGGCGGATTTGCGTGCACGCAATGCGATGCGATCGCGTGCAGAAGCGCGGCCCGCCACACTGCCACCGGCGGCTCTAGGCTTTGACCCGTCCGGCGCGCGCTCGGATCTGCCCGAGCTCCTGCTCACACGCCCGGCGCCGTCCTCGAACGAACGCTCGCGCCGTGACGTGCATGCCGTCGTGTGAGCCTGTCCCGGCCGCGACCACGTACTCCACCGCGCGCTCTCTCGCTCTCTCTCTCTCTCTCTCTCTCTCTCTCTCATATAGTTTACTACGCGGTTTTCACCGGGCCTAGCGCACGAGCACCACGGCCGGATTCTCACTTTTTGCCGGAGCTGGTACTTAGGCTGGTGGTTTTACGTAGCCTAGTCGCAGACGTGGGCCGCGCGTGGAGAGGTACGTACGTACGTACGTAGCCGTGGTCCATGCGCTATCTTCTACGTACGATGCACGCATACGTAAATTCGTCACATGTGTGCAACAGTCCATCTCTCTAACGTAAGTAACGTTTGTTATATTTTTTTAAGTAAACCCAAAAGCACACGCCCGCCGCGCACACCTAAATGGGTATATCCTAAGCACGTTAGAGACATAAATCTTACAGAACACCAACACATATTTTAATTACTGAACATACCCATATATACATATTCTTGAAAATACACTAGTTAGGTAAACAGTACCGGACCACTCCCGAAAATACGAGGCCTCGCACGCCCACCAGCCGAGCCAAGCTCGCTCCGCAAGTACGTTTGTTATATCTGTGGCCGAGATGTGCGTAGATAGTAAGCGTTACATTACTCTGTTTGGTCGAGCTGGTGAGCACCTGAGCATGCAGGCAGGCACGAGCAGCGGAGCAGAGTCCCGTCACTATTGTTTCAGTTTTGGACATATGACTAGGAGAATACGGGATGTTCGTATTGATTAAGCTGTTGTTTTTTTGTTAAAAATAAGCAGTAGTATCTAAAAAAATGACTTTACGGTAAACCTAAACAATAGGAAAAGTGAGGGTGCAATACATGCATGAGACATAAGTCAGAGAAATGGGATGTGTGATACTCCCGTAAGTCTATGTCTTATCTTCAAAGCGAGATGGAAAAAGATAAGTAAAAAATTCACTTAAAAAATGAATATTTATATTGATTTATAACTTCTTTAAACAGAAACCAATTCGAATAATATCATATGAGTGCCCGAGTTGATTCCCCTAAGTAAAAGCGCGGCAGTGTGGATACTCTTATAAAAAGGTTATGACTCAGATAAAAGGTTAGGACACTTGGATTATTTCTATAGCTTTACATTAAAATGTACTAATAAAATTATAATAATGTAAACATATTTTTAATAATATAATTTTTATATAGTTATTTAGATAATTTTAAATCTATTAAGGGTGCAGATGCCAGGAACATAAGAGGCAGAACTAAACTTATTTGCCTATTCTTCGCGAATTTTTCTATTTAAGCCTTTTTTGAAAAATATTCACATTTAGACCCCGGTAGTTTTAATTCCGTTTTGGACCCGGAGGTCGGAGCCGTGGATCACGGGTGCCGAGGTAACACGTCTTGGCGCCGTGGACCACGGCTCCGAGGCCCAGCCAGCGCGCGCCGCTGTCGAGCCGCGTGGTGCCGGCGTGGCGAAGCTTCGGCCGTGATCCACGGCTCCGAGCTCGGCGCCGTGATTCGTGGCGCCGACCCGGAGCCGTGGATCACGTGGCGCCGACCTCGAGCCGTGGAACGTGGCGCCGACCCTGAGTCGTGAAAAATTCAAACCGGTAGGTGGCGCTCATTCGGCGCCTTCAAAATAATCCGTAGTTTTGGAAACATTCGGAAAAATGATGAAGTGTGTGAAACACAATTTTACGCTACATTTTTGATGTTGTGTTCAATCTGAAAATTTCGGTGCTAGTATGGTAATAATGTTTGTAACTTTTTCGTAGCGTGGAACCGAATGGTCAAACACTAATTCTTTGGAGCAAGCATGGGTGGGCAACATTATGCACTCTTTTAAATACCGTCATACGGTAGTCTCAAGTGCAATCGATCTGACTAGGCAAACACAATACAATGCATAATAATAGGATTACAAAGACCGTAGATAGCGTGGATCTATTACATTATGTCTCTTGGGTGTAGCGTGGTTGTTTTCCCTTTTGTCGCATACGAAGATGGCTCCGTTGCATCCTTCTTCTGTCACTCTTGGTCTTGAGAGCGCCTCACGAGCTTCAAGCTCTTCCTCCCGACGCTTGATGGCGGCTTCACGCAGAACTTAGCCGCTCCGCGTCCTTTGCGCTCATCCTCCTTGCCCTTAAGACGGATTTGGTCCACCCTAACGCGGCGCTCTTGCTCAAGCCGCATCCGCCGTTCCACCTCGCGAGCTGAGTCATCTTGGAAAAGTATTGTCCTTTGTTTTCCACCGCATTGGCGGGTTCCGGTAGCCATGCTTGGCGGCACCGATCCACCCATTCGAGGAACCCGCAAGCCTATGTGTGGGGTGGTAGATGTCATGGATCAAGTTGAAAACGAAACGAGAAACAAAGGATTTAGTTGTCGTCGTTACCACGAAGTCATCATCCGTGTCGGACACTTGAAGAACCTACTACCGTAGTTGGCTCGTTTCTTGGATCCGTCCAGACGCACAACATTGTCCGAAAGCCGCAATGGCACTTCGGGCGCTCATGCCACTCCGGCACTCCAAATGGGTCGGACCTCCAGGAAGACATTGTGATGTCTTGAGGAGATGTGGTAGTATTGTGATGTCTTGAGGAGATGTCGTGGTATTGTGATGTGTTGAGGAGATGTGGTATGGAACACATATGAGGCCTTTATGTAGGCAAAGTTATCCGTGCGATGGGCATAGTCCATGGAGAGGATCTTTTCGCTTTTCACGGATTCCGTGTAGCAATAAATGGCCCTATGTAGACTTTTCGAGACTACGGTCTCGTAATAAATTGTAGTTCGTAGCCTTTTCGAGATTGGACCATTCAATTTATTTGGTACAACATAGCCTTTTGTTGTTTTTCGCTATAGGCCTATGTCATCCCGGTCATCGGGTTTCACAAACATCCGGATAAGGGATCTTATCTCTCATCCATCCTCGGCTTCTTGTCATCGTGGTCGGGAGTAGTCTTGGGTGGGATAAGTCTTGGCCTGCTTTGTCATCTCACTTCAAAAGTCGCCTGTTTGTCATCTCACCGAGTGTAGCGCCCTTTTTTGGCGTCTCGTGGAAAGTCGACATGTATTGTCACATCTCAATGTAAAGATGGCCCTTTCGTCAAGTATGTACACGTAATCGTTATCTTTTTTTGTGGTCCTTGCATGAAGTCGCCTCGTTTTGCTATAAGTAGCACGGTTGGGGTCCCATGACATTGTAAATCGAACACGGTTGAGCTTCCTATATTCGTGGTGAAGCCAACCATGTCGAAGCCGAGGGGCGATGGGATTTGGGTCACCAAGGAAGACATTCCCTTGAAAGGAGGGATATGTTTGGTCCACAGATCGATTGATACCAAGCCGCGTGCTCAACCGGCGTGGCGAAATGCGACACAATGAGTACGCGGTCGTGCAGATCTTGGATGGCCCGAACGATGGCGGGCGACGTTTCTTCCGATGCTCACGCCCGGGTACAAATTAGTAATATTACATTTATTATGGCTTATGGACCTCGAAGTTTACCGTCCTTTTTGCGAGATGGCAAATGCGACTTCTCCTTGGATCGACCCTCCTCATGACCGGTATGTTGATCGTTATGTGGCTACATTATGGGCTCGAATATGGGACTTGGAGTACCGAATGGAGAGTCTCAAGTGTGTGGGCCAACGATTCTTGTGATCTTGAACTTTCCCGTGTCCTTCTGTTTCCTAGCACAAACCCTCCATTCACATGTTTCCTTCTCGCACACAACTATGTACCTCCGCTCCACATAAGAATGCCTCACCTTGAATGGCCTTTTACGAATCACTGCATACTCCTGCAGCCACCTTCTCAATGCAGACAAGTCCTCAAACATCATGCCCTTCTCAATTGTCATGCTTGAACCGGCCTCAGGAGCATCTAGCAGCTCGTCATCCCTTCCTTCTGCATAAGCCCCATGAGAATGCCTAAGATCGCTGAATTCATGAACTGATGGATCCCGGCCAGGGCAATAACGCCGATCGACTCAATATCACTTTCGTCGACTCTCCAAAGGGCGGTCATCGTCGAA
Organism: Bonia amplexicaulis; assembly: GCA_036346245.1. NCBI lineage: Eukaryota > Viridiplantae > Streptophyta > Magnoliopsida > Poales > Poaceae > Bonia > Bonia amplexicaulis. The sequence goes on along the minus strand of CM070758.1, from coordinate 12,000,951 downwards.
TCAACGGCCCTTGCGATCTCGTAAGGTCGCAGATCATCCACAATTTGAACATCCACCTTGTTGGAGTCCCCGAGACTTCTTCAACGTTGCGGATGGAGCAACGGAGGAACACCAACATTATCGTGAATGTCTCCCGCATCATAAGCACAAAAACGATGGGATTTAGACAAAAGCATGGAATGACGGAAAAGGCTAAAGTGTGGCTCGACACTTACTGGGATGATCCTGAGGGGCCGCCACAACATCATCAGTCCGACATTCAACTCGAACTGGTTGAGTAATCTGAACCTCGTTCGGGGCAGATAGAGCATCGGGCACCTCAGGCACTTCTTCCACATCCACCGCAAGATCCCGAACGGAGGGTCAAAGGTGCATGATCCTCACAACCAATTAAGATCAATGGACCATGAGGGTGGGATCAATGGACACCTTCCGCACAACAAGGTCCAAACATTGGAACTCGGTGTTCATAACCAATTGGACATATTTGTCCCATCGATCCTCACAACCAATTAAGATCAACCGCCTTAGAATTGTATCATTCGAACCAAGTGAAGTAACCCTCAACCGTGATGCTCTCCTCGTTTGCATGACAATGTACCTCCTCCGGGCCCTAGCAACCAACTCACTAAACGACCGATCATCGAATATCGAGGCACCCTTTGCATTTCAACAAATCGAACATTTCCATAATCATCACTTGTCACACTGCCTCCATGATATAGGGTAACTAGCTTGTCCATCTAGTTCATACAGATGAATACCTTCACACCAACCAAAATGAAGAAGCATCAAATTCTCATGGTACACAAAAGAATCATGATCATAATAAAGCAGCCCTAGTGAACCCTATTTGGATCTGTTTGGATGTATTGATCTTGTTTCCTACACTATCATAAATGGACGAGAGGCCGGAGTATTTACACTATGCACTTTGCTATTGGTTTTGATCAATTTATCTGCAGACACCGGTGACTGCATGTGATGTGTTGATGACTGCATACGACTAACACGACTACCGACCGACAATCTAACTAACTACCAACCGCTAGAAAGAAGGAGAAAGGGAGGTCGAGAAGCAAGGAGGGAGTCGAGAGAGAATGAGGGAGAGAACGGTCGCTGGCTAGCTAAATCGACGAGACTCACAAACACCGCTATGGCACAAAACAATTTACCTAACAAGAACAACTGACAAGGGTACTAACAAACTAACACAACTAACACAACCGAAATCACAAATACTAACCAAACTCACTGACCAACATAGACCACACACCTCTACAGATCACAAACAGACTCTAGAAATTAAACTACTACAACATGCGCAAATTCTTGAGTTAAACTACTACAACATAGAGCAATTCTAGAACAATTTAATAGAGCACAATAACACAACCACTGATCACATTCATCACAGTGCAAACTTATCAGAATCCATTACAGTGCTCAACAATTCATCTCAAATCACATTCACAGTTCATATAGCAACATGCACAAAAGAGCAGTAATTAAGAGTAGCAAAGAGATAAAGGAGAAGATATGGAGATGTAGAGGAGGAGAAGAAGAGAGCGATGGGGGGCGGGGGAGGAGGAGGGGGCGGGGCGGGAGGAGGCGGGCGGCGAGGCGGGGGCGGCGAGGCGGCGGGGCGGGCGGGAGGCGGGGCGGGCGGGGAGGCGGGGCGAGGCGGAGAAGGCAGGGGGGGAGAGGCGGCGGAGGGGAGGGCAGGCGGCGGCCGAGGGCGGGGGGGCGGCGGGCGGCCGGGCGGGAGGCGGGGGCGGCGAGGCGGGGGGGGAGGAGGGCAGGCGCTTGGTGAGGCGGGACTGTGGAATGAGCAGGTCGGGGCTCGGCCGGTTTGTATTTTCAAAGCTCGGCGCCAAGATCTATAGCTGGCACGACGGCGCCGACCTCGGCGCCACGACACACGGCGCCGAGCCCGCCACGTCGGCGCCACACAAGACACCACCGGCGTGGGCTCGCCCACTCGGCGCCGTGGACCACGGCGCCGAGAGATGTTACCTCGGCGCCGTGGGTCACGGCGCCGACATCCCGGGTCCAAAACGGAATTAAAACTACCGGGGTCTAAATGTGAATATTTTTCAAAAAGGGCTAGAATACAAAAAAATTCGGTACTGCTGCTGCCTTACATTAGCGACAAATTAATGTCGCTTGTTTATAGTATTGTAATACAGGCAATTAAGGCGATCCTGTAAATTTGTTTGAGCGCATGCAAATATGCAATTCGATCGATCTGGTCATTAAGGTTCTTGTCCCGTTGTCCATTCTCTTGCTACTACTAGAATCGCAGGGAACAATACGAGTACAACTACTGAGTCACTAATTGGTTGCTTCGTGTTTGGCTTAGCGAGAGATCATCTACAAGATCTAATATATATTTACCATGAATAATTAATATTTTAGTTAAGATAAAATTGAATTTTATAATAGTTTCACAAAAATCAGATTTAGAGTTACTGCCAGTGTTCTCGGTTGACCTGATCGGACCACGGGATGAAGCGGTCAAACCAGTATGTGAACGACACCCTAACCGGCGATCCGATGTGATTAATTTCTAGTTGGCAACAGCTTTTTTCAGGGAGTATTTTGGTGTTGGTCACATTTAGTCAGACCGGCCATGGTTAGCGGTTCGGATGAGCGAGTTGGCTGGTGTGACTGGTATTGAAAATACGGTCACACCTGGTGGTCGGTTAGACCGGCCAGTGGTTGATGGTCCGACTAACGTGGGAAGAGCGGTTAGACCGGTGGCTACGGCCAGAGATCAGGTTGAGTTGAGTTGGTTTGAGGTCAGTTCATGGCTTGAGAGATATGAGAGTTTGTGTTGCATTGCATGATGTATATTTTTGTCTAATGTGAGTCAAGTACACGGAGCTTATGCTCGAGATGGTTGCTTAGTCTTTGGATGTGCAAGTGACTTGAGAAACATTAGCGGTCAACAGCAATGGATTGGGACTAGGCGGGGGAGCTGAGATCCGAGCAGTCATTAAGTCTGGGTGAGACTACGTGGCTCAAGTGAAAAGTATAGAGAAAATAATGATCGTGGAGAGACGGGTTGGTGCATGTGGTGCACCAAGTGATAAGGCCAATATACATAGAGACGATTCGAGAGAGTCCAAATGTGCGAATATATGGCGGCTAGTCCTTGGGCACTACGAGCTGCGTGCAAAAGCATATAGATATGCTTTGAGATGAAGAGAAAGACGGAGTCAATGGAAGGTATCTGGAAGCTTTGTCAAGGGTATTTTGGTAGTTAGCGAAATACTGGGCCGGTACCTTGATTAAAATTGTCGTGTGTTGAGGTGCAAAAGAGAAGTGATTTAGATCAAGGAGAGTTGTAATTGACAAGTAGATCAATCAATAAAGAGTTAGTGGGTTGAGTCTTGTAAACGCTTTGAGAAGCGTATATGAGTGTGTAAAATTCGTGTTAGTGTGGTTGATGTGTTTTCTAGATAAGCTTAATAGGTTAGACCCATTAGGGTTGGTGCTGGTTATTTAGAAGAAAGGATGTGATGTGGTAGATTCAAATATTTTAGGTTTTACTTTTTGCTCTAGCACCTTGTCTCTTTTTATGGTTGTGAGAAAGAACTTGAGAAATGAAAGGGTGGTTTCTTGGCTACAACTTGTAATCATTTATGAACATCTAAATTTCATTATCCATGAGGATCAAAGATTTGCCTTAATCATATTTTTGTTTATATTTTTGCTTTGTTTTGCTTATTATTGAGCTAGATTTGTGTTTTCGGGTTCATGAAAGTTCTAATATAGTCTCTTGATTAAATTACCTTGCTAGGATATATGTGAATAGATCTTGAAGACCTTATACCTTAGTTTTACACGTGCAAGAAGTAATTTGAGTTTTAGGATTTTTGATGTTCTTGTGAACTAGATTTGATTCTCTTCAATTTAATGAACTTGAGCTCAACACCTTGTGATTTTTTATTGATTTAGGTTCCTATTACCTTGAACACGTCTCATATAAAACTTGAAAGTGTTTGGATGAGAATCGGGCAAGTGTTTGAGATTTGAGCTTTTGACTTAGGTTTTCAGGTCTAGAAATAGGAGGCTGGTCAGACCGGCTAGCGGTCAGCCGCCCCCTTAATGGCGGTCTAATTGGGCATATGCTACTGTTGATTTTGTTGGTTTTGTCTTTAGCTTTATTTTTCTTAGTCCAGTTGTTGTGATCTGAATCAGTTACTATCATAGTTACTTCAATGAAGATTTTAAATACCTTATGAGAGAAAATTTTTAGGAATTATTCACCTCTCTTATTGCTAGTATCAGTTTAATAACTCTAATTGTGACCCAACTGGGCATGTTCCAGTGCATCGATCCTCAAAAAGATAGACATGCATTAGGTTTTAGATATGGATCAACGCTCGAGTCAAAAGCGAAGGTCACTACAACCATGTAAAACAAATAAAATGACGGACTTGGCTGTGTACGTAAGTGTAGTAAGTACTCTCTAAGTACTACACCATTCGTTTAAATTTAGACGTATTTTTAAATGATCTTATTCATAAATATAAGACGTATTTTATGTTTCAATATAAAATTAGTTAGATGTTCTATTTATACCCTTAATAAATATACAATTTTATTTACTATTCTCTACATATATGTATTAAATATAGTAGTTAGAGAAAATAATTAAGAATAATCTAACTAGTTTCTCTATCGCTTAGTCTATATATTAAAAAATAAGACTTATAAATTTAGATAGAGCGAGTACTGTTAGTACTCACTTTTACTACTTTTGTGACCTATAATTGCTCTGCCTGCTCTAGTGTTAGCTCTGACTTTAAAGACACACGAACCGAGGTTAAATGCATGCTGGTTGGCCCGAATGGGATCCTTGGTACGTGGTCTTCCTGAGTAAAATGTCAAGATGAGGTTGAGGAATGGCTTGGACAAAAGTACCATCTAAACCTAGATGTTTAATAGCCGACCCTTTTAGTCTTGGCGGATACATTTGGGCTCTTCCATGACACGACCACGCTATATCCGCATCAAATCAGTCATCTTTACATGTGAAGCTCTAAATAGACTACAAAATTTTTGGTACGATTTATCATTAATATAAGATTGGATAGTAAATTTATAGACATTTTTTGTCAGATTCGCGGACCGCCAAAAATGCAAAGTGGGACTCAACGAAAATCATACCTAAGCGACCGTACAAATGTATTGCATATGGATGTTCATGTTATAAGTGGTCTCCTCTCCCCATTTACAACGGGTTTTATTTATAGCGGGGAGGGGGAGGAAAGCGCACGAAGCTACATTTTTTTCTCTCGGATCTTAGCTTGTACTAAGGAGTAGTTTCATCCATTGTTCCATGTAGGTCCTGCCATGTCTGAGAGTCACAATGTTGTCGGTCTTTCTTCTACATGGCTACAGATAAGGCCTCAGCGCATGGCTAGCTAGGACCTCGTTCGGGGCAGATTCCTTGATACGTGATGCTACGTCGACGTTGGCCCTTGAACATTGTCCGGTGTTGGTCCACGGACCTCGTTCGAGATGGACTCTGAACCTCGTTCGGGGTTGGTCCGCAGATCTTGTTGGAGGTTGGTTAGCGCACCTCGTTCGGCGTTAGACTCCAGAACTTGTCCGGTATTGATCCCCCGATGTGTGATGCTACGCCGAAGTTATCATTTGCTCGAGGTAGCGCGGGGACCAATCCCCAACAGTAGCCCCTCGCCGATCTGGGTGGTTGTCAATAGCCTGCCTGGACCGGCACACCGATTTGTAAAATGGGTTGGCGCATGGCCTTGGGTTGACGATTCTTCTAGTAACCTGTGACACACTCTGACAACATGTTAATTTATCGTAGTCCTCATGTGAATTTTAGTCGACAAGTTGTGCACGCACCCTCGAGGTGGGTTCCCTCGGTGATCATCGAAGGGCCACTACTGCACTAGTCCAATTCCGAGCCATGTCAGGGGGTTCACTGTTGCATGAAAAGGATGTAGAGTCACGAAAAGCTATGGAGCCGTGCATTGACTGCCTAGATATCAAAGTTACATGAAGGTGCAGAGCTTGGACCTAGCAAAAAGGAGTGCCTTATGAAGTGACAAGTTCTTGACTCATGGCCTTCAAGATATGAAATGTATGAGTTGGAGTGCCAAGCTCGACTCGCCTAGGCATGGCCAAGGCTTATCCCTAGAGGAGCAACAGAATGTCGTGGTGTGCATGGTTGACTCGCATGGACACATCGTGATGAGTGTGGCAGATTTGTTAGTTCGAGGCACAGGGAGCCCTCAGATGAACGGGCCGTTGTGAGCAAACGTGTCAAGATGGGCATGGATGGACTGCTTGTTTGAGGTGCGATTGAGCTTTAAGGCGTGGAAGGCTGATAGACGTGCACACATCAATCTATATGAGCTCGATTGCGACATTGAGTTAGACGACACCAAGTCGCTCAATGTATGCCAATGAGCCGAGGTGTGCAAGATCGGCATGTGCCTAGGGCCAACCTAACGAGGCTTGGCCCTCAAGGTGAGGGGATATGCACTAGGGTGTTATATGCTTGGTTCACCGAGGCATGGCATGCGAAGTGGGGAGGCATGCACTGGGGGTGCCATGTGCTCGACACACAAAGGCGTGCCCTACGAAGTGAGGAGATATGCGCCTTAACACATGGTGATCGAGTCGCCAAGGCATGGCCTAAGGAGCAAGGAGTACTTGTCTCGTTGAGGTATGGCCTACGACAGGAGGAGAGCTTGACTTGGTGAGGTGCGCCCACAATGCAAGGGGGCATACATCAAAGTATGATGTCCTCAACTTGGTGTGATGAGTGTGCTAGAACATATAGTACTCGACTCATTGATGCATGGTTGTTGATGCGATAAGACGTATAGTGGGATGTGACGCCAAAGCACGTAGTGCTCAATGCATCTACTGTGCCGAAGCCAGAGTGCTAAACTCGATGTAGCAAGGTGAATTTGTTGAGCTAGAGAGAGCCCTAGTTTGATGAAACACCGCTAAGGCAGAGTCAAGTTCAGCCAAGGCAAAGCTATCAAGGCCAAATTGAACCACACCGAGGTCGAGCCATCAAGGTGCGCTGGAGCTCGTTAAGGTGAATATGTCGAGTTAGAGGGAGCCTCACGAGTGCTTTGCAGATGGGGTGAGATCGAAACACCATCATCTCCCATCGAAAAAATTTAGCACTCGAGACAAGACCTAAGAGTGCTTCATGGTTGGGAAGATACCAAAACTTTGTTGTCTCCCATCTGAAAAACTTAGCGCACAGCCCCAGAGGGTATGTATTCACTCGGCTATAGAGGGTGAGTATCCGTTCACTCGGCCTTGGAGGGTGGGTATCTGTTCACTCAGGCCCGGAGTGTGGGCATCTGTTCACTCAGCCCCTAGAGGGTGAGTATGCTCTCGCTCAACCTTGAGGGCGAGGATGTGGCCTCTCAACCTCGAAAGGCGTGGCTCACAGAGCGAGGAGTGATCGAACCACCAAGGCGTGGCCTTCAGGTGGGAAGGCATGCACTGGAGCACTAACTTGACACGGCGAGGTAAACCAGAAGTGCTAGGGGGAGGCCCTAGTAGGGGAGGCACCATTGAGATGAAGCGAAGTTCGACCAAGGCAAAGCCATTGAGATTGAGTTGAACCACGTTGAGGTGAAGCCATCGAGGCATGTTGGGGATCACCGAGGTGAATCCATTGAGCTAGGGGGAGCTCCTAGTCGAGAAGACGCTATCGAGGCAAAACGTAGTTAAACTAAGGCAATGCCATCAAGATCGAGTTGAACCACACTGATGCAAAGCCATCGATGCGTATTAGGGGACACTGAGATGAATCCATTGAGCTAGGGGGAGCCCCTAGTCGAGGAGACACCATCAAGATGAGGTGAAGTCCTGCCAAGGCAAAGCAGTCAAGGCCACGTTGAACTACACTGAGACAAAGCCATCGAGGTGCATTGGGGGTCGCTGAGGTGAATTCATTGAGTTAGGAGGAGACCCTAGTCGAAGAGATGCCATCGAGGTAAAGCAAAGTTCATCCAAGAAAAAACTATCCAGGCCAAGTTGAACCACACGAGCAAGGCGACACCGGTCCGAGAACATGCATGTGAGCTAGAAACTAGAGGCGCGACGTGGACTAGGAACCCAGGGATACTGTTGGGCGACAGCGGCAGCCCCGATCGAATTCGTGACTACAAGGGGTGTACGTCGAGTGGCCGCCCGAATCATCGACCCACGTTTGGGGCCACGGCACAGACTCGGGTCGGGAGCACGCACGATGACATGGGCTTGGAGCAAGGCCGCGCTGTGGCAATGTGGACTGGGTCCAATGTCATAACTCGGACGAGGTTTGGGGCCATGGCATGCACCACAAGGATGACAGATGAAGTAGCCATGTTGTGCATGAAGTCGTCGTATCCGAGTAAAATGTGCAAGTCAGTCAAGCCTCACAGTTTCTCATCTCTTCCCCAAGGTCAGCACTAATTGTTGTCGATACGAGATCAGATAGTAAACCTGTAGGCACCCCAAGTGGATTTGAGGATCAGCGAGAATGCAAATGGTGGATTCAACGAGAATCACACAAGAGACCATACGAATGTATTACATATGAGTGTCCATGTTACAAGTGGCCTCCTTCTTCCCATTTACAAGGGATCCTATTTATAAAGGGGGGAGGAAAACACCCAAAGTTACATTTTTGCTCTCGGATCCCGGTTCGCGCCGAGGGGTACTTTCGTCCATCGTGTCAAGTGGGTCTTGCCACGAGATTCGTGATGTCATCGGCCTTCCTTCTACGCGACCGCCGAAGAGACCTCGACACGTGGCTAGTTAGGACCTCGTCCGGGGCGGATCCCTTGATGTGTGACGGCGCGCTGACGTTGGCCCCTGGACCTTGTCCAACGTTGATCCGCGGATCTCGTCAAGGGTAGGTCCGCGGATCTCGTCCGAGGTTGGACTCAGGGCCGGTCCTGGGATTTTAGGGGCCCGGGGCGAAACTAGAAATTGAGGCCCTAGTATAAGGTGGTGATCGGTTCGTCTGAAAGCTAAAAGCTTATGGCTGAAAACACCTAGTTGGTGAAAAAACAACATGGTGACGAGACTTATTTAACATAATTAAATTTAAAAATTGAAAAATATAAAAATATTAGCCCATCACGGACAAGCATAACGAATACGAAAAAAAGAACCTACAAAAAGCTCAAAAAGTTAAAATTCAAAAAAGATGAAATTATGAATAGTGTAAAAATAAGCTTAAGTCATATTGAACCTGACCTAAATATCTAAATATAAATCTACATACACACAAAAATATATATATATATATATATATATATATATATATATATATATATATATATATATATACACATATACATATATATACATATATACATACATATATACATACATATATACATACATATATACATATATATATACATACATATACATATATATACATATATATACATATATATACATATATATACATATATATATATATATATATATATATATATATATATATATATATATATATATATATATACATATATATATATATATATATATATACATATATACATATATATATATATATATATATACATATATACATATATATATATATACATATATACATATATACATATATATATATATATATATATACATATATATATATATATATATATATATATATATATACACATATATATACATATATATATATATATATATATATATATATATATATATACATATATATATATATATATATATATATATATATATATATATACATATACATGTATATATATATATATATATATATATACATATATACGTATATATATATATATATATATATATATATATACATATATATATATATATATACATATATATATATATATACATATATATATATATATATATATATATATATATGGGCCTAGATTTTGGGGGCCGGGGCGGACCCGCTCGCCCGGGACACCGAGATGAATCCATTGAGCTAGGGGAGCCCTAGTCGAGGAGACACCATCAAGATGAGGTGAAGTCCTGCCAAGGCAAAGCAGTCAAGGCCACGTTGAACTACACCGAGACAAAGCCATCGAGGTGCATTGGGGTCGCCGAGGTGAATTCATTGAGTTAGGAGGAGACCCTAGTCGAGGAGATGCCATCGAGGTAAAGCAAAGTTCATCCAAGAAAAACTATCTAGGCCAAGTTGAACCACACGAGCAAGGCGACACCGGTCCGAGAACATGCATGTGAGCTAGAAACTAGAGGCGGACGTGGACTAGGAACCCAGGGATCTTGTTGGCGACAATGGCAGCCCGATCGGTCGTGACTACAAGGGGTGTACGTCGAGTGGCCGCCCGAATCATCGACCCACGTTTGGGGCCACGGCACAGACTCGGGTCGGGAGCACGCACGATGACATGGGCTTGGAGCAAGGCACATTGTGGCAATGTGGGTCCAATGTCATAACTGCGGCCGAAGGTTGGACTCCGGAACTCCTCCGAGGTGGACTTCGGACCTTGTTTCGGGTTGGTCCACGAACCTTCTCCGGAGTGGACTCTAGACCTCATCCGGCGTTGATCCCCAATGTGTGATGTCACATCAAAATTATCATCGGCTCGATGTAGCACAGGGACGTTTTCCCAACAACTGTTAAAATAGATGTTCTGGTCGAAATATAGAAGCTGCGTATAAACTTGAGGAAAAGATGATGGTCGCAGTGTTTACATTTTCATGCATGTTTTCCATTTAACATTCTTGTGTTCGAGGTGGACCTTAGTGGAGAGAAAATAGAGGAAATTGCAGACAGCTACCATCGGATTATCGTTTTAGTTCATACAGATTTCGGTGTAATTAGAACTATTGCATTGTATAAACTTCCTGCGGTCTTTTCAATCTAGCACACCAACAGCATTTCAGCTGAAGTACTACAATAACTGCTCGCCAAAAAAAAAAGTACTACTATAACATTTTGAATGAACTTTCGCAGCAAGCATCCCGGGCTTGAAAGAAATTGAAGCGTCAGACTTTCAGAATTAGCACGAGATTGTTTTTGGTTTCCATGTAGCTAAACAGAGTTGTTTTGGCTGAGGAGCCCAATACACATGGGCACTGTGTTGGTGGTCGATGCGACGGCATAAATAAGCGTCCAGAACATCCGCCATAGCTTGCGTGACGCCGCCGTCCGCGCTGAACCACCGTGTCCCCGTGCATGCTCACATCGCCTATACAAAGCGCCCTAGCTAAGACCTGTCCTTCATCCACCCGCCATGGCCGCCTTTACGGCACTCTTCGGTGAGCAATGTCCATACAGTGCCACGCAGAATTTAGAGTGAGTTAGAGATAAATTAATAATAAAAAAGAGAGAAGCAATGTCTCGGGACATATATAATAGTTTGTTTAAAAGCCTCGTGGCATATAGAATAGTTTGTTTAAGTCTTTTATATCATTTAAAGATAGAACTAGAGACAACCTTCCTAATAGTAAATCATTTCTTCAACTATTTTATATTATTTTTATCATAACTTTTTAGCTCACATCCTCTCACTATTTATATTAGTTTACAGGCTCAAATTATCTCTTACATAAGAGATGATATATTATCTCTTATTATATTTCTCTCTTTTTTACATAAGATTTTACTCATTTAGTGATACTGAGGAGTACAGATATAGTTTGAGATATCTATTATTGAGAATGTCCTACTCTATTTGCGACTCGATCAATTCATGTATATCGCCCAGGCGTAGAGCATCGGCACTTGCATCGTTGCACGTGCTTTCCAATTAAAATGAACTCGCGTGTGAATAAGGTAGGCAACCATGATTAAACGCTAGTAGATGCCGTCGTATTTCTACGTCTTCACCACGTGGCTACAAAAATTACTAGGAAATTGTGAAGGGGCCAGAGAAGCTACCACAAACACACACACACACAAAATGCTGATAGTTTAATTTGTCAGATTTGTCGCCAAAAACAATTAATAGTAAAAATATACAGGAAGTGTTGAGGAGATGTGGCGTTTTCCCCCTGTGGCCATAAGCTCGTAAACGTAATCATGCAGTGTTCTCTGACATAGTACTACTACAGTAACAGTACCATCCAAGAGGTACCTCCAGTATTTTACTACGACGTATCAAATGATCTAGGAGACTAGCTAGCTTCTGGTTATAATAACTAGCGATCTGAAAGCATTAACTTCCATGTCAATTGGATCTAACATCCAATAATATATCCGAGTAATTGAGGAATTCATTTAGACTAATGACTTATGATTTATTACTTAAATATTTGAATTCTTACGTTCACGAGAGGTAGTACGTATAGGAAAATAGTCGCATGTTATTTTGCTGGTACAGCTGAACTCAGTATATTTTTTACTATAATCATTCTATTAACTGCACTTTAAAAATACATTGTTTAAAAGCTAATTACTATAGATAGTACGAACATAAGCTACTTTTAAACCAAATCGAACCCATCCATGATATAAGAACAAGAATGCTAAAACGCGGACGCCCATGGCTTTTCTATCCTGAGAACACCGCTATGGAAAATTGAGTATCCTTTTTCTATGTTTCTGAGGCGTCGGCTACCTCCCACCAGGGGCGAAGCTACGTTGTGGCGGGTGGGTGCGGCCGCACCTAGAGAAAAATCGTAACACAGTTATTAACCCTAATTTTTCACCTTATTTGCACCCCCAAAACTAAAGTGGCGCACCCAAGCCCAAACAAATCCATTCTGTAGCTAGCCCAAGACTAGAAGCTGCACCGGTAGCCCAACACCCTTTAGCCGCACCCCCCCTCATTTTTCTCTAGCTCCGCCCCTGCCTCCCACCTTGTATGTGTACGTCGCATCATTTTCTCTTTTCCTATCGATTCTCTGCACACCGAACGCGCTGCCCCTTGCCTTTCCCTGTCACCTCCTCCCTTCCGCGCCGGGGCCGCCAGATTTCTCGCACCAAAACCCTAGTAATCGACACCGTTGCTGCTCACGCTCTGCCTAAACACCTTGCTAGTGTTGCAGCCGTGCGTGTGCCGTGCCCGACGCCTTAATGATGCCGCACTGTGGAAGGAAAGCTCGAAGTGCATCTGGGTGAGTTGCATTTTTCTTTGTTGCAAGTTGGAGGCCGTCCTTTTGAGCTTCTTGAAGCAGATTATCCAAATAGCTTTTCGAGTCTAAAGCGTATCGCTATCCGCATCGCCGTCTGCACTGTCCGTTGTCATTTTAAAAAGCATAGACAAAAGTCATCAGCCATAACAAAAAAACAGGACCTGAATGTTCCAAAATCTTCCCCTTCTTCGAAAGGAACTTCTCTTAGGTCAGACTCCATTTCATCTTCATGGGGTCAACTTCGAATAGACTGCATGTGGCGCACGCGCACGAATATCCGCGCAAGGCCCTCTCCCACCTCCTATTCTCCCCCACCCCCATCGGCTATAGACCGTGGCATCGACCTGTTGGACTCTCCGCAAGGATTACCACTGCCGCCGTCGGCACCTCCGCGTCGCCTCCTTGAGAATCCCCGCCCCGAGATCGAAGTGGCCGTGGTCGAAGTGACATGGTCTTGGCGATGTAGTTGAAGTGGCCCACGGCCACGGCCACTTCGACCACGGCACCACGACCACACCACTTCGACCACGGCTTGGGCATATGGAGTGTGCGCAGGACGGCGGCCGAGCTAAGGAGGAAGGTAGGGAAGCCAAACTTAACTAGTGCCGGTGCCAATTCTCGGGTGGGACGACAGGGATTCTCGGGGAGGCGACGGAGGTGCCAGCGGCCGCGGAGGGAATCCTTGCGCTGCGGCCGGCGGGTCGACGACACGGTCTGCAGCCGGGGGGCGGGCGTGCCATCAATGGGGAAGGGAGGAGATTCCTGGCTACGTTCGGATTTGGGGGAGAAAAGGAAGTAGGAGAGGGTCTTGTTTGGAGATTCGTGCACATGCACCACATGCAACCCATCCGAGGCTAACACCATAGAGACGAAATGGGGTGTGACCTAGAGAAGTTCCTTTCCCTTATCTGAAAGTTTAAATTTCTAGTTGAAAGGTAAAGTTGCAAGATCTTAGATTGGAAGCTCTGAATTTTGTGCTAGAAAATTCAGATTCGAGTTAAAAGTTCGAATTTTCTTTGGCAGAAAGTTGTTACCTTGAAGGGCCTGAACCCTTTCACTTTTTCTTTTTTTAGAGGAAGTCTCCCTCACTTACGGCGCACATGAATCCCCTGAACCCTTGCGCCGTACCTTGGGCAGAATCGCAGAACCCTGTAAGGCCCACTGAGAATTTGGGCCGTTGAAGGTTGGTAGACGGGGAGCGGATCGAAGTGGGCTGGGGGATGGATGGACGACTGAGGCCTACTATGCTGAGGAATTTTGGACATGGCAAGCGTCGGCTTCTGGGCCTTACGGATGGCGTGCGGCGAGCGAGGTGGACACTGGACAGTGACTGGGCCGAGAAAAGGCTTTGGGCCCCTTGTTCACGGCTAGGTCGCCCGTCTCCAACCTCGTCGGCTCCACGCTCCCCGTTAGGCACTCCGTCACTGACTGACAGGTGGACCCCACCAACGTTCTTTTCATCTCGCAAGGCCTTGCCAGCTCCGACTCCAACTCCGGCGATGGCTTCCATCTCCTCCAGGGCGTGCCGCCGCCCCTCCCACCTCCGCCTAGCCCGTCCCAACTCCATTGCCGACGTCTGCCGCTCCTCCTCTCCCCACTCGCTCACCTCGAAGCAGTCGGGCCACGCCCACGGCGCAGTGGAGAAGGACCCCATCAGGCTGTGGAGCCGCTACGTGGATTGGCTGTACCAGCACAAGCAGCTGGGCCTGTTCGTGGACGTGATCTGGATAGGGTTCACGGAGGAGTTCCTGGAGCGGATGGGGCCGCCCATGCAGCGCGCCTTCGCGGCGATGCGAGAGCTGGAGAAGGGCGCCATCGCCAACCCCGACGAGGGCCGCATGGTCGGCCACTACTGGCTGCGCTGCCCCGGCCTCGCCCCCAACTCATTCCTCCGCGCGAAGATCGAGACCACCCTCGAACGCATCCTCGCCTTCGCCAGCGATATCATCTCCGCCAAGGTCCTCTGCAAAATTTCCTCTCGCCTAAGAGACACTCCAATTTGAATTAGCTCTTTAGAGTCGTATGTGGAAAGCATTCAGGGGATATGAAGTAACCGTGTAGGACAGTATGTTGAAAGCATTTAGGGGATTTGTTGAAGTTGCGCTACTTTTGAACTGTACGAATTCGTTGCATCAAGATTCAAGAATCAAGAGTGATGCCTAGAATGCATGTGCATGCATTGTGGATATGACCAAGCTTTCTCTGCATCTTGGGGATTCTTTATGTATTAATTTGACCTATCATTATTGTTAATTGTGATCATGCTTAGTGATGTTAAATTCTGGAATGATAAGGCAGCCCGAAATTTTGTTGATCCTTCATCATATAAAAGAATAACTTTTGGTGAATGATCACTGAACAGTAGACGGATTTTCATTATGTTGGCTTATTGGTCTTGAGAGCTGCTTTCAAAGTTGTTAACTTAGTAAGAATTGAATAGATATATATTTCTTGGGATGACAAGGGTAAATTAGTTCACTTAGTGTATAACTCGTACTTAAGAATTTTAAAACATCTTTATATAGACCATACTATATCATAAACTTATTGGAGCTTTTATACATACATTTTATGTCCTGTCAACTGCTCATGCTACTTTTCTGCTGGTTTACCTGTGGTGTAAATGCAGATCAAACCTCCGTCATCTCCTGCTTGACGATTTACTCAAATTCTTTCCATAGGAATTGGTGGTTCATGTTTGGGGCCACAATATGTTGCCAAGGCACTTGCTCCAGATAACCCTCCATTGAAGGTATTTTCCAATCCGTGTAACCTGTATCATCTGCCATTTATTTTGTTCTTATTTATTCAGTCTCGGTTGCAAGAATGCTTAGCTTGGATTGAGTAAAATTGAGAGTATTCGTGGCTCTTAAAGAGATTTCAGCTACTCTGGTGTCATGTGGGGCAAGACTTATTCCAGACGCAGATCAAAGGAGCTTCCAGCCGGCAACAGCTCAACAGTTGATCCGGGTTGTGATAAGGTGGCAGAGTCCTAAACACATTAGCTTCTAAAGATAGAAATTTCCTAGTTGAGTAAGTGTTCAACATAGCTTAAGCTTATGGCTTAAGCTTATTTTTGCACTATTCATAATTTCGTCTTTTTCTGAAATTTTGATTTTTTTGAGCTTTTTTGTCGGTTCTTTTTTTCTCATATTCGTTTCGTTGTCATGATGGGCTAACATATTTTTATTTTTCAATTTTTAAATTTAATTATGTTAAATAAGCCTCTCTCCATTCTGTGTTTTTCGATCATTCACAGTGTTTTCACCATAAGCTTTCAGCTTTCAGCCGAACCGATCACCACCTAAGATTAAAGCAACCCAAATACAAATGGCTAATACATGCATTCAAATGCTATAGTTTCTCTGTTTTGTTCACAGTTTCTACCCCATTTGTTGTAGCAGGATTAAAGCAACCTCTGTATTTAGCTAGCATGGGCAGTCAAGAGTGTCAGACATATACATTTATTTTAAAAACTTCCATAAAAATTGCATACCCCTTTTTTATCGAGAAAAACTAACGCACCACGTACCGTTCCAACGGGATGCTCGACAGCCATTGGATCCAACACACGAATCTCAAAGCACTTATTACTTCCGTTCCTTCGCACGAGCATAAAAGGAGGTCAGGAGGAGTGGCGACCTGGCGGCGGCGAGGACGATGGGCGGGGTAGGAGGACGGTGGGCGGAGCCGGAGGGCGATGGCAGTGGAGGTTGTGGGAGTTAGGTTGGGCGGAACGACATGGAGGGGAAGGGTCGGGGGCTGCGTGGCGAGGCGGCGACGGCACCGCCGGCCACAGGTGGTGGTGGAGGGGGCGGAGGAGGAGGCGCGCGTAGCTACCCGGGGCGGCAAGGCGATGGCGGTCAGTGATGAGGTACTTCTCTTCCTCCAACCACCCTATATCATTGAAAATGGTTCCAACGGTATATTGTTAGCTAGTTGCTCTCTTTTGTATCAGAGCTATGTTTACAATTTTGAATCTGTCCGTGTTATATTTGTAGAGTTGACTCGGGATTTTAAATGGTTCGTCGAAACTGCCATGATGGAGGGCTTCTCAATTTCTCATATTTCTATCAGGTGCAAGGGAAATTTAGCAGCAAGAGGGAACAGAGACTAATAACATGGACATGGTTAATCGCACGTGCGTCCATGTTCGGAAGGACGGCAAACATAAATCAGTGAAGATACCATGAATTAGGCTCGTAAGCAACTTGTCGACTGCGTAATGATGGGAGCGCGTTCGGTCACTGATTGCGATCAGGATTTGATGAGTTGTTGGTTCGACGAACGATGAGTCGATGGTTAATGATTTGACTCCCATCAGGTTCGGGGAACGAACTAGCTCGAAGGTTGAGCATATCAATACGTCCCTTTGGTTCAGCTGAAGGCAAGGACGTGCCCGTATGGACCAAAAGCCAAGCACGACTGCTTCCAATGTCAGCTCTTTCTATCACTACACGCATGAACCTTATCTGTTTCATATACTAAAGTCGTTTATCTGCACCTCTCCAAACTTTTATTTGCCCAAAAAGCCATATCTTAGGGGTTGCTTTCTGTCCCGTAACATCAAAAAGGCCCACACAGAGCCACCTCCTTACGCAACGAGCTGTTCGCCGCGGCGGAGGGCCGAAGGTGTGCGTGCACTAGGGTGACGCGCGATTTTACCCAGTGTATTATAGAACCTGTCCTGGGTCTGTTTTTTTATGGCTGCGGTTTATGTTTTTTAGCTTTTGGTTATTTATATGAGAGATTATAGCGTAATTAAAATTCATGTGCGATTTTTACCGATATAAATGAAGTCGGTACAGTATATACTACAATTAATTAGTAGACATTATCTTAAAAAGCTATTATATTTAAAAGCTAGTTACTGTACAAAAGACACAAAAGAACAGCCCATAATCCTAAAGCACATGGTACATGAGCGAAACGTTTTGGCTCCTAATGCGGTTGCTGGACAAAGGGTGCGCTCCCAAGCTGACTTCCTCAGCAAAGAAGAAGGAAGGAAGTCCCGACGCTGACATTTCGCAAAAGCCTTTTAAAAGGAAGCGATTTTTCAACATAGCTGGTGAGCAGCACTTTTGCGCGTCGCAAAAGTCCAGACGTGTTTCGTTCCCGGAAAACGGTCAAGAAAACGAGTAGCTAGGGGTAACTTTCCTGGCATAGATAGCTTTGTAAGCACTTCTGTCTTTGAATTTTCAGAGTTGAAACAGTATGATTTCACTGTGTGCTGTGTTGGGTTTCGATCAGTTCGCTAGAAAATTCTGGAAGAGCACTCAAAACCGTTTTTAAGAATAGAATAATTCAGCCGTGCGTTCGTACTCACGACGTCTCACGTCACGTCGCCATGTGGTGCGTTCATACGATAATGTCACGCTAAGTGTCTTTATGATAATGTCACGCTAAGTGTCTTTATATGTGGTGATCAGTTCGGCTGTGGGCTGAGGCTTCAGCTGAAAGCTTTTTGGAGCTGCTACAGTAGCAATAGTCGGAGCTGTGTCGTGGAGCCGAAGCCGTCCGGAGCCGCTATAACGATTGGACCGAGCAGCAATGCGTGCCTCGGATCCCCTTTTGGTATGCTCCCACCCGCTGGCCACCTATCGCGATCGCCGGCTCTCCGCCCCCCGCCGCCAGCCGTGGCGTCCGGATCTATCACCGGCCGATTCGGCCATCCACCGAGTCGCTGGACTGCCTCCCATCCCCACCGCGGCGGCTCGCCTTCGGAAGCGCACATCAGCCCGGAAGCTCGGCTGGATCCGCCGTCACCGGAGTCGGCGGGCCGCCTCCCGTCCCCATCCGCGGCGGCCTCGCCTGAAGCGCACATTTGCTCGCCCAAGGAAGCTCGGCCCGGATCCGCCGTCACCGGAGTCGGCGGAGCTGCCTCCCCGTGCCCATCCGCGGCGGCCTCGCCTTCCGTGAAGCGCACATCAGCCCAAGGAAGCTCGGCCGGATCCGCCGTCACCGAGTCGGTGAGCTGCCTCCCCGTCCCCATCCGCGGCGGCCTCGCCTTCCGTGAAGCGCACATCTGGCCCAGGGGAATCCCGCCCCGGATCCGCCGTCACCGGCTCCTCCGACGAGGGGAGGTCCGAAGCGTGCAGCCCGGCGTTTGTGCGCTTGCGTACAAGCGGCCCCGCCATCCGTCGGCATTGAAGCTCCGTCAGAGCTCCCCGGATCTGCGCCCCAACCAACGGCGGCTTCCGCCGCACGGCCGTGGCCAAATCGTGTATGGCCATGTCCCAACCGATAAATTGCATGAATGTGATACGGAGTTTGGTTAGGATTACTGATTCACTTCGCGTCGTGCACAACGGGCATCTCACTCTACCGCCTTGCCCGCGATGCCGCAGATGCCCCGCGATTTGGACCGATGAGAGTACGCGCGCGTGTTCTTGCAAGTATGTGCCGGGGAGCGGAGGCACTGGCAAGGCATTCTCACGATTGAACACGCAGGCAAGCGAGAACCTTGTGCGGAAATTTGCGGAAAGAAGCGGGTTGCAATACACAAGCAAGCAGATGAAGAACAAATGGGAGCAAGCGTCTCGTGATTACAACAAATGGAAAACTTTGAAACTTCGTGCCACGGGGCTTGGGGTCGATCCATCAGCAGGGGAGCACCGACGCGAGTGAGGACCGGTGGGCATCTGCAGTGGAGTAAGTTTTGCTTTTGAAGTGTCTTGGTATTCGCATTACCGGTGATATGACATCGATTGCGGGGAAAGTCCGAGATGAGGAAGTTCAGGGCCATTGTTGCCAACGACGAGGACCTCCTAGAAGTCGTGTTCGGAAACACCACCACCACGAGCGAGTGCGCATTCGTCCCAGGTGTGGATGACCTCGACGGGGACATCGATGACCTTGATGAAAGCCCAGGAGGAGAGGGCGACACGCCTTCCCTATGCCGAAACGGTGGCGGTGATGCGTCGGGCGTAGTTCCGGTAGCAAGAGGCCATGCCCCGCACCTTTGCACCTGAGATGCTGTCGCGCAAGTAAGCGCAGTGAACGTGAAATGAATTTCAAGCGCCTGGTTGACCTTTATGAAGCGCAGGTGAGCTTGCAGTCCGGAAGCCGAGGCTCTGGCACGAGTGTGACATCCCCAACGCAAGACCCCATAAGGGAAGATGTGCATCGCTTGATGACACTTGTGGAAGAAGCAGGTGCCCACGAAGGAAGCGATGAGCACTACTACGCATCGCAGCTTTTCATGAAGGCGGAGTGCCGCCACAGCTTCTCTTTTCTGACGAACGAGTGAGGGCCGCCTCAACTGGATAAGACATACTTGAGAACGACGCGGAGATCTTTGACGAGTGTGGACAAACGTGTTGAGCAATGTCGGTTGAGTGTGATGATATATTCGTGAGTGTTTACATTTGTATTGTTGAGTGTTTAAGTCTGTAGCGGCACATTTATTCCCATTTTACATTGTCGTCGGATGATTGTTGCCATAACAAAACAAGATTAACTGTAGCGTTGTCGGATGACTGTTGAACTGCTGGTCTCCGTTCAGAATGGTTACGGGCTTGTTATCGGTCTGTTTTGATGCGTGTTGAAATGCTTACGGGCCGTGTGTGTGTGCCGAAATGTCTTCCGAACGGGTCTCACTGGCTGTCTTTTCCGCCGAAATGCATACATTTGCCCTCTGTATGACCGCATGACTGCATATGTATGACTGCATGAGTTCCCTGCTGCTGAAATGTATTTCCTCCGCATATGTATGACTGCATGCGTTCCCTGCTGCCGAAATGCATTTCCTCTGCATTAGTACATGACTGCATGAGTAATCCCCTCGAGTTTGGTTGTGTGCAGTGATGGCGGACGACGGCATGAGTTTCCCCGTGCTTCAGGTAGCGGCTGCCATGTACTACGACGATGATACGGACGTTGACGAAGAGGCCGGCCAGGTCCCAAGAATGCCTGCAGTGAGTGGGATGCAGTGGGTATCGGCACAACTAGCAGACAGCCAGCGATGCCGTAACATGTTGAATGCGACCAAGCGTTTTTGAGGCGTTGCATGACCGCCTTGTTGGAAATACGGTGCATGATGCGGTCTGGTCGGTAGGTGTGCTCAAAGGAAGCGCTAGGCTCGGATCCTCTGACAAACAATAGAGACGTCTGATGACCGCTTTCACATCCCCGAAGGTTGTATGCTAGCTTTACATCCGAGTGCTCTATGCTTTCTGACTTATGTACTAACCAATATTTTTGGTTGCAGGCAAATACTACCTTGTCGACTCCGGTTATCCGAACCGGTTGGGTTACCTAGCTCCATACTGCAACACGCGGTACCATTTATCCCAGTTCGACAATGAGAGCCATCCGGAGGGGATGCAGGAGGTTTTCAATCACCGTCACTCGCAGTTGCGGAACGCCATCGAGCGTGCGTTCGGCATGTGCAAGGCCAAATGGCGCATTCTCCACAAGATTCCGAAATACAAGACTCGGAGGCAATGCGGCATCATCACAGCTTGTATGGCGTTGCACAACTTCATCATCGACGCCGAGTCGGGCGCGGGACCCACCGACCACATACCTGCGCAGGCTGCAGGATCTTCCGCGCCGCCCGCATACCACCTGTCCGGGCTGCCAGCAAGCGCGAACGCTAACCTCATGAACATCACACGTGACTTCATAGCGGCGTCCTTGGTGGTTTAGAGATTTATGTACCACATCTGTTCCATGCAATTGTCTTTGCAAAGATATGTACTACAACATTTATCTGCGAACATCTTTACTACACGTGCAATGTTGCTTCCTCGAGTCTGTCAGCTTATTGAAGCTTTACTTTCGACATTTCGGTGCTACTGATACTACATTCGGTAGCTCTGAGACCTTTTTCACCATTCTGGTGTTTTCAAATTATAAGCTTTCGATTTCGGTAGAACCGATCACTATATAAGCAGAACTTGTAGCTTATTTTGTACCGTGACTATTAATGATTTATTCTATATAATTAAATATAAAAATAAAAAATATTATATCAGCGCAAATAATACAGAGAAATAAATAGAAAAATAATCAAAAAGCTAAAAATACAAAAAAAACCATAATCTATAAGTCAGAAGCAGAAGCTATGGAGCATGACAAAGGAGGATAAAGACGAAACATCCTGGTTCCTGGAGCGTTACAGTGTAGGGTGCATGCTGCCTGTGTTCTTCCTCGTTCTCCACTAGCCTTGGAGATCGGATTAGGTGTCCTAAAAAGCAACGGCTCAATCCGCCTTTTCGTTCTTTAATTTTCCATTAGTCCATGAAGGACAAGCTCACAGCTCAGATTAAAGTAGCACTGCTACTACACAGCTCCAAAAGCAAGCAGAAAAACAACAGAGCGTACCCAACTTAGCCCAAATTAGTGGAAAATAAAGCCCAGATTTAATGTACAGTCGGAGAGTATACTCACAGGCCGTGTCACGTTAGGTAGAGTGGAGAGTTACTCTGTTCCACCCCGCACCAGCTGCGACCTCGCCAGCTTTTCTGGAGCTGTTGCACCAGCACCACCCGTGCCGGCGACCGCGCTGCACCACGCGCTTCTACTAGTCTCACCACTGAGGGGAGTCCACACGACGGAGTCCAGTCCAACGCAACAGGCGGAGTCCACATGCCGCGACGAGCGAAGCGACCTCTCCCGGTGCGCGCGCGCGAGGGGCCAAAAGTCATAACGCGATGGGCGCGACGGCGGCCTTACGAGGCAGGGGAATTAGCTAGATTTAAAATAGAATCTACTAATTAATTGTAATACTACTATACCAATTTTAACTATATCGGTAAAAATCGTACGTAAATTTTTATTACTTGTAATCTCTCACACGAACAGCTCAATCGAACGAAATTGGTCTCCTATGGACGAGAGGAATGAAGTGAACAGAATTATGGGGCTGCAACTTTCGACCGTTGGCTAAAATTACACTATAACGACAGCTATTAGTTTTTTTCTAAGTCATTCAATTAAAAATAAAAACATCGTTATATCTCCATAGACAATGCAACGGACAAAGAAAAAAATCAAAAGCAAAAAAACTAAAAAAACTAGAAAAGCTAAAAACCCAAAATTAGAAGTCGACGTGTTCCAAGTGACTTCTAACTTATAAAAACCAGAAGCCAAAAGCCAAAGACACTTGAGCAGGGCCTATGGGTGGTTTTTGGTGCTAGCTTAAATATTTGAATTTTGACTATTCGCGAGAGACGGTATGCAGAGGAAAATAGTCACATGCGATTTTGGCCGGTACAGTTGAATTCAGTACACTTTTTACTATAATTTTCCTATTGATTCTATCTTAAAAAAAACGTATCGTTTAAAAACTAGTTGTTATAGATAGTATACATATAAATTAACTTCAAATCTAAAAACCTAGTCTATAGGGTCTGTTCGTTTCGACTTTAATTTCTGATTTATTTTTTACTTATTTATAAATTTTATTTTTTCTAAAATTTTAGTTCTTTTTAGCTTTTTGTCACGGCTTTTTATCCTAATCGAGGAACCTTATATATGGCCAGGCGACCGACCGAGTGGTGCACTGCGCGAGGTAACTACAAACAACTGGGGCGCCAGATTTGAGGCTGTGCATGAACTGGTCATTTAGGGGTGATCAATATGGCTTATGGCTTAAAGCTTAAGCTTATTTTTGCACTATTCATAATTTCGTCTTTTACGAATTTTGATTTTTTGAGCTTTTTGTCGGTTCTTTTTTTTCGTATTCGTTTGCGTTATGCGTGATGGGCTAACATATTTTTATATTTTCAATTTTTAAATTTAATTATGTTAAATAAGCTCTCTACCATTCTGATGTTTTTCAAAAAATGTTTTGATGTAGCTTCAACTTTCATTTTGAACCGATCACCTAGTACAGAGGTAATTCGTGGTGCTGCGTGTCCGCCAGGATAGGACTACAGAGCGCGTTGCAATCAGCGATATGAATCGCACAAAAAGATTTGTGCAGGAAAAAACGACGGGAAATGTATGAATCGCACAAAAAGATTTGTGCAGGAAAAAACGACGGGCAATGTAAGGGCCGAGTAGATTGAAACAGGAGCTGGCAACTCATAAATGGAGCGATGTCTCGTATGAAAACGGGCATGCTGTGGTTGACAATTCAGTGGGAGCAGCTGGTTGCCTTGCGAGGACGATTTTAGCATAGGCCACTCGATGGGTAATAACTGTACCTAGTCCTGGACACGGGGACGCGTTTAATAAGGAAACCGTGGTGGCTAAAGGCGCCACACGTGCGTTTTTTTTTGTAGAAAATTACATCCTAATTTCGCTTACTAGTAGTTCTAGAGAAGTAATCCAAGTTTGAGCCGGCAAGGGTAGTCATATGAATTTACGAATACGATGGAGTAACGTAACACGGTTTTGAGCTATAAAAACCGTTTAAAGAATCCATTTTAAAAATATCCTGTTTATTTTGATTTTTAGAAAAGCCACTGAACCAAAAGGGCACAAGAACACTGTGTTCCTACCCTTCACACGAGGCGCATGCTCACCCGCACCCCTCCGCCGCAAAATAACACTTTCCAAATTATTCCGACGCTCCTCAGCCAACCCTCCCTACGTGAAGCTGGAAATTGGCGCTCCCTAGCCGTCCGTCCCAAATCCCCAATCCCGTCCACCCCGACACCGACGCACGGGCCAGATGCTCAGCGCGGATGCGAAACCCTCCCGCCGCCGTGGAGCGGAATAATACGACGCCAAACGTGCGCGGCCACAGCCGTCCGCCCTCCTCCCTCCCTCCGCGTCAAGGCCAAGCGACCCCAGAAAGCTCTCGCGGCCGGCAAGCCTCGTCTGCCCGCGAATCTGCCTTCCCCAGTCCGACCGCGAGAGCCAGAGGCCCAGTCCGAAGCCAACTCTCACCGTCTACCTTCCTTCCTCGCCCTTTCCGTCCGTCCCTCCCCAACCCACCTATAATAGCGCCTCCTCTTCCTCGCCTCCTCCCACACACCCCAACCCCGAGGGAAGAGGAAGCACGAGCAGCATATGTCACAGAGGGCCAGCGTCCCACACTCCTCCTGCATAGCCTTCGCCCTCCATTCCCATCTCCTGGTCTCCAGTGAGATGTGCCCCAGCTATTGGGAATAGCCACCCAAATCCTGCTTCTTTTTCCGTTTTTATTAAGCTTTCTTGAAATTTTGGCTTTCCGTTTCTTGATCTTTGGTCTCGAAAACACCCGTCTTTGAGGAAGGAGGAGAAAGGAGGAGCAAACAACCTAAGCAAATGGGGCTGAAGGGATTCGTCGAGGGCGGCATCGCGTCCATCGTGGCCGGGTGCTCGACCCACCCGCTGGACCTCATTAAGGTCCGCATGCAGCTGCAGGGGGAGGCGGCGGCGCCCGTGCCGCAGCCCGCGCTGCGCCCGGCGCTCGCGTTCCACGCGGGGGCGCACACCGTGGCGCTCCCGCACCACGACATCGTGACGGCGAGGAAGCCCGGGCCGATAGCCGTCGGCTCGCAGATCCTGCGCGCCGAGGGCGCCGCCGGGCTCTTCTCCGGGGTGTCGGCCACCGTCCTGCGGCAGACGCTCTACTCCACCACGCGGATGGGGCTGTACGACATCCTCAAGAAGAGGTGGACCCAGGAGAACGGCGGCGTGCTGCCGCTGCACCGCAAGATCGCCGCCGGGCTCATCGCCGGTGGCGTCGGCGCGGCCGTGGGTAACCCGGCCGACGTGGCCATGGTGCGGATGCAGGCGGACGGGAGGCTCCCCCTGGCCGAGCGCCGGAACTACCGCAGCGTCGGGGACGCCATCGGCCGGATGGCGCGCGACGAGGGCGTGCGCAGCCTGTGGCGCGGATCGGCGCTGACGGTGAACCGCGCCATGATCGTCACGGCGTCGCAGCTGGCGACGTACGACCAGGCCAAGGAGGCCATCCTGGCGCACCGCGGCCCAGGCGCCGACGGGCTGGCCACGCACGTGGCGGCCAGCTTCACGGCGGGGCTCGTGGCCGCGGCAGCGTCCAACCCCGTGGACGTGGTGAAGACGAGGGTGATGAACATGAAGGTGGCGCCCGGTGCGCCCCCGCCGTACTCCGGCGCCATGGACTGCGTGCTCAAGACGGTGCGGTCGGAGGGCGTGATGGCGCTGTACAAGGGGTTCATCCCCACGGTGTCGCGCCAGGGGCCATTCACCGTCGTGCTCTTCGTCACGCTCGAGCAGGTCCGCAAAGTCTTCAAGGACGTCGAGTTCTAAGACCACGGCCACGGCCACGATGATGACGACAAGAACCTTATTACAGCTGCTATTGCTACGAATAACTACTAGAGCCTCCTGCCGGCTCGGAGATCATACTCATGCCTCCTCCCCGTGTCAGCCTTGTTTCTCCTGTTCCTGCACTCGAGTGTATTTCGATGGATTCGATCATATTTTGAATGGAATTCCAATTTTTAAAATCCTCTGTTATAACTTGTGCTAGTACTTCATCAGTAGCCTCCACGGATGTTGGAACTTGAACGTGGCTGCCTTCAACTGAATGGACTACTGGGGTAATAAATTGAATACTAGTAGTAGTACTAATATACTAAAACGCAATTAAAGGATAAATTTGATATCCATGAACCCTCCCCGGTTCCAACCTGCTCCATGCTGCTAGCTGGGCACACCATAGTATACCGCGTACCTGAATTCCGCTAAGTGGGCTGCAACCAGCAACGTGTCCCTCGAGCTAGTACTGGTGTCGGCACGACTGCACCACGCATGTTACCTGACACTGGGAGGCTGGGACCTGGGTAGTATTCTCAGCTGGATCTAGATCAGCATAATAAAAGTGTGCCTGATCCCACGCAAAACAAAATGTTCTCTCTCTCCATGGTCAACGGTGCATGATACCGGTGCAAATGGGGCGTCCACGACGAGATCACAGGCCAATAATGATGGTGGTAAGTGCAGCTCTGACAGTGGCAGTGACGCAGCGTGGCATCTCGCTGTCAATTACCGGCGTGAGCATTGGGGCATGATTCACCGTTGGGTCTATTATTTTCAGCTAATATCAGTTTATAATTTTTTAAATAAATAAATAAATAGAATACTTTTTTATTAGTATTTCATAACGACTTTTCAAATTTTAGTTTATTCGTCCGAACACATACCGACTGATTCTCACGACTGCGTGCCAACTTGGTCGCACCAGCAGCGGAACAAGCGCAGGAATTTCCAAGGCAACGACATGGTCAGGCAGGCTGACAAGTCAAGAGTCTAGAGACATAAAAACAGAGCTTTCTGGTCAGAAAACAAATAATGAGTGTTCCATCGATTTCAGTTGAGTTTAGCACTGCTTAAGATTTTAAAAAATAAAGTATCCATATTATTATTTTTTAAGAAAATGATGTAACAGAAGTTTAGTTATTCACCGTATCAAGTTTGAGCAGAAACCGACAGACTCTTTGAGAAGTTACGGTTGTCCTTTGAGTACATCTTTTTGTGCTCACGGGCTTATTTACATCGACTTCTAAATTTTTTATAATAAATAGATTTTTTATAGTATCTAGTTTTCAAACGAAGTATCTTTTCAAAATGAAATATACTGGTCAATTGTAGTACACACTGCGGTGATAAAAATTTATATCAGCCAAAATCACACGCTAATGTCTCTCTCTATAAACTATTACTACTTATAAACAAAATCCAAAAGTCAATATAAACAGACCCTACATCCGCATGCTTTGGTTCTCCCACATCCTATAAGTAGACCAGGGGTGGAGGCAGCAAGGGTGCTATATATCCGGGCATATCCAAAAATCGAAAAATATTCAGGAGATCAATTCAACATTTGGGCAATATTCATAGCACTTCTTTGGTGTGCATCCTCTTTGAAGCCCAGCCCACAATAAACAACCAGCTCATGTTCCTCACCAGCCCAAACCACCTCACCACTCACCAATTGATCCAGCCCACCTCAATCTCCATCTCAACTATTCCAATTCCTCCCCCAATTCCCCAACCCTAAACCTCTCCTCTCCTCCCGACTGGGCACTGGTTGGCAGTTAGGTTGGCTGCTCGTCGACCGACGGTGCAACGTAGAGAGGAGTAGTGGGGGCACGATACAAGAGTGGGGCCACAGCATGAGAGCAGCGGCGTAGTGTCGCTGCGGGAGCAGTAGGCATCGGGCGGCGCAATGCTGCACGGGAGTTGGCAAGCAACAGGTGGCACGATGGGAGTAGACACTGACACACAGCCACAGTAAGTCAAGGCTCTCGTTGGCCAACTCTGCCCATGGACTACCAGAATACCGACAAGATGACCGGTTCATCGTGTGCTACGGCAACGCTCGGCAAGCCGGTGTGGACGCTTGGGCTGTTCTGCCCATACAACTGGGAAGCCAAGGCCATAGCGGCGCACAGTAACAAGGCCGTTGTTGACCAGCGCTCAATCACTGTGAGGCTATAGAAGACTATGGAATTGTAATTTCTAACTCCACCACACTGGAGTAGACACGCAAAGAGGAATGCTGAAGAACACGAAACAGACGCCATGGATTTCGACGCAAAGGAAATCCTGCTTGTATTTGGTACCACTCAGTTCTCAGACATATAACAAGAAAGAGAATTTGTCTGTGAATTTGTATTGACCAATTGTAGGAAAGAAAGAAACAAAATCAGCTGACAGCTGCTGACCTCACTCCGAATATACCAGGAAAGCAGTTTGGAACACGTTACAGTTTTTCAACATTCAACAAGTGGCACTAAAATTTTAGTGACGTTTAGATCAAAACCTGGAGAGAGAACCATCAAGACTGTTTAAAATTTGATTTTTTTCCTTGTCTTGCTTATTTATAAAAGGAGAAAAAAATGCAACATCTCATTTTCTATCTTGGTCTCGCGTATGATCTACGAGGCACTAATAGTATTGGTGTGAACTGAGAAGCATATTGTCAAACATATGCGTTCAAATTATTGAACCACCATAGACCTCCCACTAGAGTTAGCCAAGCCCATTAGTCAACATTAGCAATCTATATATATTAAACAAGTAATCCCTACTAACTACAATCAATTTTATTTCTCTCTTTCCTTATGCAACTACATTACCTCCATTGTTCACAACCTTCAGATAAAAATTGAGCGTCATAGATGTACCTTCTTTGCATTGTCTTCCGATTTTTAGGCTCTACTATGTTTTACCTTGATTTGTTCAAACATTAAAACCAACAAATTGATTTCCACAAATTCCCGCTGCAACGTGTGAGGTATCCTTCTAGTACGTTAAACTGAAATGCAGTAATGACAATGTCAACTTGAAAAACAGCTTCTGTAGCAATATAAGTGACATGTTATTCAGCACATGACAGTATTTCATGACATGTTATGGCCAAGTTGCACTGGAAAAATTCATTTATCAAGCTCCAATCAGCTCTCAAGTTGGAAGGTAGTCAAAGGCAATTTCATGAAAAATGTGAAAAAGATGCTTATTAAAAAGAGATATTTGTATTGTTTTAGTGCATGAGGTCCATTGTTTAGGGCGTGAGCTCTCTCAAGTAGTCAAGTATAGAAGAATAAGGCAGATTTTGTAGATCACGTAAAATCAATAAAATGGTGATTCTGGGATCAAATGGTGATGACTAGGAATCTGCAACTGGTGCTATGTCCAATTGATATGAATCAAGTTCAGTTTAGGCACATTTATCTGGAATATCTGCAACTAGTGATATGCTAAGTTGATGCCCAAGAGGTTGAGTTTAGCCTATATGTCTGAAAAAGGGAGTGCAGCAGGCCGCAGCATGATTGGACCTGATAAATATCGTGGTAATCTTACTGCGACAACTTCCTATCACCACCCTAGAAAAGGAATTTGTTCCATTGATGCCAATTTGATGTGGACAGGACGTAGCAAAAAAAAGGTGTTAATTAACAAGATATCTCCTATATGACTCAATAAATATATCCAATTACAAAAAGGTTGGCTATATGATGTATTTACTCCAATCCACACGGGCACTAGGCAGACATTCCGGTTGTGGAAAGCAAAAAAATAGAGTTCACACAACATGTTAAGTCACCATTTTGATATAGGATAGGAGATGCATACCTGAACGATTGCTGGATGGCTTCCCCAGCAAATTCCAACAAGTTGTTGTGAGCCAATCATGATACTCGACAATTAGCTCCAGCTTCCATCACACAGGAAAAGAATCTCAAGAGAAAGCGACAAGCCAGATTCCTTTTATTTAGAGAATCAGCTGATCCAGCCTATCGTGTCATTAATGTCATTTCTTCTTAAGCCTTTAGGTTGAGAATAATTTTCGCCAGAAGCACCCACCGTTGAAATTACTGTAAAAGTTTTTTCACCAATGCTATGTCACACATCTATTAGTAGTGAGTCCAATCAATTTATCAATTGGATCATTCTAATAGGAAAAGTCTAGGCTTTGAGAAATTGGTAACTCTATGGCTGGGCCAATGCAATGTTATGCAATATGCATAGAGGTGATTCTTCAAGACATGGGTACCGTAACATAGCAATTTCACACAATAAATAGACATAATTTTAGATTCAAGAAATTGCATCACCCGCTCTTCCAAGTTCCAACCTTAGTAGAAGGATGACCTCTACACAATTCCTACATCTACAGGAAACATGGCTAACACTAGACTTGCCAACACTCAGTATCCTTTCTAAACCAAAAGTGTAGTGTTGCATGACACAACTGTAGTTATTGATATGGTGCAGTCTGACAGTACAAAACAATCCAGAGTTCTCTTATAAGTAAGATCACAAGATAAAAAATGTTGAGATCTTTCTCAAGATCTGTTATCAGTTATCAAACCAAGTAGGCATGGTAACACAGAAACCATCTGATGAAGTTTTCATTGTCCAATGCACCCAGATTCTTAGCAAGCAACCTTGCTTGCGTAGCTGCATGGATCCAATTGATCGTGGTACAGTTCAGAATGGGCATTTTATCATCACGATTCAACCTCCATATTGTTGATCATTGAGTGGAGTTACTGTTCAGAAGGGCAGGACATTCCTCAGATTGACAGACTTGACATACAGTATGTACAGCCACAGGATTTAACAAGTAGAACACTGTAGACATCAAAGTTTACCATGCAGAAAAGAGGTGTGATGTTTTAATCATATACCTTCTATGGGAATACATGGGAAAAGTGAAGAAGAGCATGGAAGATAATTGCTAATGGATTGTCAGAAGGCATTATATGAATATATGATATAATGAGAACACCAAAAGTTGCCTAGTGGTTGGCACTATCCTCAGGCTTGAAGTGCACCAGAAATCTAAAGTTGGCAGACACTTCTAGGGTCACCTGGTGGGCTGAATTGACTTATACAATTTGCTACCCTATTGAACTTGGCCCACTTAACTGTTTTTCAGTTTGCCATCAGGACAGGTAACAGGTTGCCTGGAGATGGTCATGGTCCAGGCAACAGATCGGCTTGTCCCATCTCCCATGTTACTCCAGCCTATTACTCAACAATTCTAACTTTAAGGGGTGTTACAATAAATTTACATAAGGCATAAGCTACAACTTTCGCTTGGTAGGTAAGCTACCACTTTTTCCAAGAGCTACAAAAGGTTAAAATCATGAAGTTAGATAAAGGTCTTAAGAAGCAGAGGAGCAGAGGTTAATATCATTTCAAATTTTCGTCTAAAGGCCAGTCCATACATATAATCTGTTTATACTTGTGCTATAGGTGCAAACTGCAAATAAAGAGGCTCAGGCGCACCTGACCTCCAGAAGACATGCACATCAAACAGCACAAGTTCTCAGCTACACAAGATAGTCGTATAACTTCATCTCTGTTGTGTTAATGCTGCAATTTCAGAATAACGCTTTACACCAATGCGGGCACATGAGTTGTTTATGCCAAGAACCATATCGCCAGCCTGTATCCTGGTCCTAAACACATCTCCCTCAGCATTATCACCTAGAACACAACAATACATTAAACAAGAACATTTCAGATTTAATGCCATCAACTCCTTTTGCCATTCATACCAAAAGTAACATCAGAAGATTTAATGATTATCCCTATAGCACTGCAAAAGCCACAGTTTACTGAGATATCTTAGGCAGTAACACTAACAGGTGGGACCTTAGTCCACTTATAAATGAGATATTTGGTGGTTGTTGTGGACGCTTTTGTTGGAAAAGTATATGAGCGGTGCCCACGGTCCCTTCAGCAGTTCAGGAACCAAATTCGGGTTTAGCAACCGCTGGATATGCTACAGGGTCAGGAGCGGCAACTGGAACAGCGGCTGCACAGCTGACAATTGGAACAGCAGCGGCACATATGGGGGACTCCGAAGGAGAAGAGGAGACGGCAGCTGCTGCTTTAGAAGTATCCGAATAGGAACCTTCAGAAGATAGGAAAGTGCAGATATGGAAAGATAAGAGTCAGATTTGGAAGTTATCTCTAGTATTCGTAAACTATCTCTAGTATTAGTATGATATTGATTCTAGCTTCCAATGTTAGGAAGGCACCTCTTATATAAAGGAGCCAGCTTTGATTGAAAAGGTAATAAAAAAGTTATCTTCCCTAAAGTTCAGCTCGGTCAGACCCTCCCTGCGCACAGGAAGCCAGTCTTGCGCGATGAGGGCGACCAGCTCCTATCCCACCTTAATCTCGCCCTAGGCCATATCAGTGGTATTTTGCTAAAATGCAGACCTTTGCAGTGCTATGGAGGAAAATCTCCTTAAAACAAAATTATGTACTTTTCTGGCAGCCTTAGCTTGGTATCACATATCGGTAGGGGACACTTTTCCTAACTATTCAGAAACTTTTAATCCAAGGAAATTTGTTTTTTCCCTATCAAACTTTATTAAGATTAACCAAGGGTTTTTGAAAAACGAAAAGGTGGTTGCAACTTGCAAATATATCAGACTATCGAAGCAAATTAACACCGATGGTTACTATTCAAAGGGAGAATTTTCAGTAGCATGTCACATTAAAAAAAGAAGTGCACTATTGCACAACAACCATATCTTGGATTCTTGGTAGCACCCAACTGGAAAGCAGCTGATGCTTGTAGAGAACAAAGAAAGCTTTAATCTTAGCACAAACCAAGTTTACAACCTAAAGCTTTAATCTTAGCACAAACCAAGTTTATAACCTAAAGCTTTAATCTTAGCACAAACCAAGTTTATAACCTGACACGGACTTAATTGTTCTTACAGAACAAGATTTTAACCAGATCAATCTTGAATGTATTAGATGAAATCTTAGCACAAACCAAGTTTATAACCTGACACGGACTTAATTGTTCTTACAGAACAAGATTTTAACCAGATCAATCTTGAATGTATTAGATGACTCAGGTAAATCCTTGCAGCCATGTTCAAAAAGGGTATCATCAAAAGATAAGCATGTGCACATACATAAGAATACCATGAAGAAAACAAGTGAACTGACGTGTCTGTATGAAAATCTATCTCATTGCTAAAAAAGGCTAGGCATACTTCCAAAAGGACCAACGAGATTTTGCTCAAGTGCAAACTGAATATATTTAATCTAATAACTACTCTGTCAAAGCTCTAACTTCTTAATAAACAATCAAAACGCTCTTGTGACTTCCAAAAAGGGTTCTTATCATCCAGGTCAAAACTGAATTCTTAATCTTGTGTAACTTTAGAATGACAGATCTGCATTGCACGGAAGGACAGCTGGAAAAGAACAGCTGCTCTATCCATTTTCGACAACCTTTTCTCAGAACAAAAATAATCAAAAAGCTACCAGTGTGGAGATTGCTAAAGAAGGAAACAGACTTTTAATCACCGACATCCTGTTTCCATCAAGGGCATTCCAAACCAGGCTAACCTTTAATCTAGTCGAAAGCTCCACTAAGCCTTCGATCCAATTTACATTTTTTATCTGCGAGTGACAAGTGATAACCCTCCTAAAGAGAGGAATGGCGACCCCCAACCTCAACTAAACCACCACCATGAATTCTTCCTACGGATACACCGAATCTACGAAAGGCACATCCCACCTAAACAACACCTACGCACGCGCCCCAATTAACAAACGCACAACTCAGCTCCGCAAGAACTATCTACCCCTCCCTGACGCGGACACACGATCTCCAGGACGCGAACGTCTACTACTTTACTGCCGCATTACATCCAACACCTCGAGTGCACCCCCGAACCCCACCCAAGAACTCCACCCACCCGCGCATGCGGCGGGCGCAGCCGAGTAACTCCCGCCCCTGAACAACCTCCCTTGACATCTTCCACTTGTGCCGCCGAGTTTTTAAGAACATTTGATGCCTCGGTGGCCCTTACACACACGGCCCAGCGTGCGCGCGAAAAGGGATCGATGTGCCTATATTTAGCAAGCCGGTGGATCCGGGGATAAACAATTGGGTTGAGATAGTTCATAGGAGTTGATTAATCCAATATATAATTGTTTGACTTGCAACAGAGGAAAGAAGAAGAGGTATGGAGGAGTCTAAAACTAGTCTGCCTAGGTCGATCCAGATGGGAGCAGAAGGGATTAGACAATCTTACGTTGCAATCGGGCAGCGTTGGAGCGGATGGATCGGGACTGAGGCTCGGCAAACACCCGATCTGTCACCGCCGGCGGTGGCAGAAACGGCGGCCGGGTGCGGAGAGCGGTGGCGGTGCTGGTAGTGGTGGGACGGTGGAGTGGAGATGAAACAACCCGAATTTCAAATCCTTGCCGAATTGCTTTAAATCGTGAGTTCAATTGATTCTTGACCAAATCCAGCCCCTTCTTCACCCATCCGCCCTATTTCCCCCCCGCCATCCCATCTCCTCCGTTCGCTTGCTCACAGCATAATAGCCCTTCCACACTATTGCCACACAGTTCCAACTCATTCGCTGTTGCCACGCCACCACCTCTCCCTGTGTCTCCCGGCCGACCTCTCTCGCCATAACGTACAGTCGTCCCAATCCATTTTCTGCTGCCACACACCTTAGCCATACTTTTGCCTTTCTCGTCCCCGACACCTATTAACTCCCTCTAGACTCACGGTGAAGCTTTCAAGTTGGAATTAGCCGCCTCCTCTAGTTTGCCCATCACCGCCTGATCTTTTCGCCGTAGCCCCTTCCTGTTACTTCCCGCTGCTGCCACGCCCCTGCCAAATGGTCAGAGCCCATACCATCTCGTCCTTCCCGCCTCTGACACCTTCTTAATTACACTGGCAACACGTTAGCCCAACCAGCAAAGCTCATCGCCGCCGTAGCTCTTCCCCTCTCTCTGATCTCTCTCTACCGACTGCTTCACGACGCAAACCCCTTGTCGATCTGCCAGCTACTGCCAAGTCAGTGTACGACATCCCTGACACCTGACACGCTTCTTAATGGCCGCAGCTCTCACCTGGTCAAGCCACCATGGCAATGTCACCGCCATTGTACATTTCGCTCTCTCTGCTCTCATCCTCTCACAGCCGACCTGACACGCCTCTGACAACTTTTGACCGTCGTAATGCTGCTCCCGAGACAGCTTGTACCTCCCCTCTATCAGCAGCGCCGTGCCTTCCTACGCATTCCCGACCTTAGCTCCTCAAGCCCCTTACCGCGCTGGCGATTAGCGCCGCGCGCCCGACCTTGAGACCTCGTTGTGGACAACTCAACCTGGTGAACCTCGACCCAAACCACCACACCCTAAGCTTTCCCTACTCCTAGAGATGCTCTATCGCAAACGTTGTTGTCTCCTCAACCCGCCGTTAACCTCTGTGCCATTCAAAAGTCCCAAGAAGATAAGACCTCACCGCCGACGCTCGCCTGACCTTCAGCCGCTCCCGAGCCCAAAAATGGAATCCTTGTGGCCCAGGAACCCACCCGTGATCGTCAATTGTTGTTTCGACCATGAAATCTCTGATCGCTCCACCGCTTAAAATCTTCGACCACCTTGTAATCAAAACTTCGGCCGCACTGCTTTGAGTCCTGAACAACACTACTCGGATGTCGTTCGATGTTCTTAAGCCACTCGTACATCGTCCGATGCTTCTAAGCCACTCATACGTTGTCCGATGATCTCTTGAGCTACTCGCACGCCGTCCGATGCTTTTAAGCCACCCAGACGCTGTCTAATCCCCGCAACTACTCGGATGTCGTCCGATCTCAGTAGCAACTTGTACACCGTCCGATCTCCGTCG
Source organism: Bonia amplexicaulis (assembly GCA_036346245.1). Lineage (NCBI taxonomy): Eukaryota > Viridiplantae > Streptophyta > Magnoliopsida > Poales > Poaceae > Bonia > Bonia amplexicaulis. The sequence continues at coordinate 11,964,773 of CM070758.1, read as the reverse complement.
ACTTTGCACTCAAAATTGAGCCTCGACTATCCACCCAACTTCGTAGTCGTGCCCGAAACTGCTAAGTACGACTACCAGTAGTCTTTATGACCACGTTGTTGTTACGACCACATTGTGATTTACGAGCAACCTGTGGTTTACGACCGTGCTGTGGTTTACAACCACACTGAATACTCGGTATCAGTAGTCGTAACTCGATTACGACCACGTCTTCCAGCTCCACAAACACCTCCGCTCGTAAGCAAGATTTGTGCCAATAGAAACTACCCGAGTACTCGAAACTTTGTTCTCCGAGTACGCAATGACAACTTGATAATGACCAAACCCTCTGTGAACAGTAAAATCCGCGATGAACAATACCAAGCTCGTTACTGTTCATGAAACACCAAAATGCATATATACATCTGTTTCGATCGTTTCTAGCTCATCGATCCATTTCTCAGCTCCATTCCTCCATACCAGACTCCTATAATCTCCAAACCTATTTTATTTGATTTTTCTAAATTTTATTTCTTTATTTTCTTTCTTTTATTCCTAGCTCAGTACTTCGAGCATGGAATTGATTTATTTCTTTTGCTTTGCGATAGCACACGATGTCATAAACCAGCCAACACAGGAAGAAGAAGCTCAAGTTCAAGCACAGGAAGCAGAAGAATATGAAATCGTAGAATACTTTGATCTGCAAGGCAAGTCACATATTTTTTATTATATTGAACCTACATTCCGTTAATTATTTATTTAATTGTACTTTCATTATCTTTATTTATGCGCTGTATTTTATGTACAATAAATGTTTAGAATGATATGATATCTAGTTATATCCCACCACCAAAAACCTTGTTTAATTTGATAGTCATATTCACCTTGACAAGACTTAGTATTATTATAAATACTACCTAAATGATCATCGTAGACCAGGAACTCAATTGTTTTATACTACCGAACAACAGAGCACTTTACCGGTAATCCTGCAAAAGTGATTCTAGGAAAAAGATTAACATGAGAAACCACGTTATGGTTGGGTAGTATTGCCGCTGAGCATCGGGTTATGGTTTTGGTGATGAAAAACATTTCGGAGTAGAGTAAAGACAAAGCTCGGAGAATGTAAGGATAACCTTATGCTGCAAAGAATATAGTGATCGCTCAATCACAAGTTTTGACTCGTCAAACCTGGTCTAGTAGATGCTCAAATCGATTGAACCTCTACAGGAGTAAAGGAGGGAGAGTTTGGTATGGGGAGGTTAAAAGCATACTGACCAACGGTAGATTCATCTCAGGGCGGGGTTACCTAGGTCTGTTTGGTAATCTACCGGGTAGAGCCTATATAAAGAGATGAGCAGTGAAACAACCTTGTTTTCTTAACTCAGCTATGAGGGTTAAGAAATCTTGTGGTTAAAGTTGGTCAACTCTACGGAGTAATCACAATGGTATTTCGAATACGTTGTGCTTCCGATAAATGAAGTTGTATTTAATGGGTGATTTCAATAGCGAAGTATAAGTAGATTTGGAAATGTTGAAGTCTGGTAATCAAGTTTTGAAATCCCAATTCCTTTAAAAGTTATTATTATTTTGTATTTAAATAAGTTTACAAATAAAATTACATCCATAAATACTTTAATAAAACTACTATATCCCCGTCCCTTAGAAATCCTAGCAAGTAGTTATATAGCATTTCCTTATGTGACTTGTTGAGTACGGTTGGTTGTACTCAGTCTTGCTTTATTTTACATCAACACAGAGATCAAGAGAATAAAGGATGTTACAAGTTTCGTGGTAGGGTTACGACCGCACTTAAACGTTCCTGTGGAGTTTTCTTCTGTTCTTCTGATTGTAAGTTAAGTTTTGAGTTTGGACGCCCTTATAATTGTTAAAATTGACATTTAGGTCTTATTTTAATAAAATTAACTCTTTTTAAATATTCGTGAGCAGGCATAATACTCCTTCTGTCCGCAACTGAACTCATAGCCTGTTGTGGGACGTACGACGACCCTGTTCCCAAAATAGAGGCGTTACAGGAGAACTGGAGGGAAACGAGAGCAAAGTGGGTTCCCATCCCGCGCCGCTATTTGGTGTTTCAGTTCTTCTGAAGGGTGGGCGCACTCGATTTAGTACTCGGGTTAGGACAATACCCATCAAAATTAGGATTAGTGTCTAGCTTAAGGCCGATCAAAGATCGAAACGGCTTTTGCTAATAGATTTTAGTTATCGTTAGTGATATTTGATTGAAATAGTCATTATAGCGGTTGTTAATTTTTAATCGAGACATTCAATTAAAAGAAAAATAAAAAAATGTTATAGCTCACGGACAATAAAAAGGAGAAAAAAATACAAAAGGCACATTAAAAAGTCACCTTGTTCAAAAACAGCTTTCGGGTTGTGGAAGCCAAGAACTGGTTTGAGCTTGACCTAAGATTTTTCATTCCATATCAGGTGTGAAATCTAGGGGTCTTCCATTTTCTTCCTATCGCTCCCCACTCGACAATCTAAACTTGGTTTCCATGGCTAGCAGGTCTCTGCCGCCTCGCCGCTGCATGGCACCCCCATTCGTCATCTCAAATCACCCCTAAAACCTGCCGTGACTTCATAGATTGTCGCCTTTAGTGTTGGGGTAAGTTGTGTTTAAACTTCAAAGACTAGGCATCACCACGCCTTCCCCGCAAAACAACAAGATGAGACGTAATATAACTAGCGGTAACTTTCAGCTAACTAGTATTTTTTTTGTAAAATTTTGCATCTACTTTTTATTTTCCCATAAAAATGCAATTTTGCTAATCTCTAGGCTGGGACAAACGTACATTGTGCATCTGTTTTAGTACTGTTTTTGTTTCTTCTGCATGAGCCAACTACCCCAACGGTACAAAAGATTGAAAGAACCAACTAGTTCGTCTATCTTCTATCTTTAGTTTGGCCCACAGTTTCAAACCCAGCCGCAACAAATTTTTCAACAAAGAATGAAATAAGCAACTAACTTCAAATACAATCAGCATAAACGAAACGTCACCTTCACCTAACTTTCGCAAGTTAAGTGATGGAATTCTTTAGAACTAGTAATAAAGGTTCAGGTTATTAGCTTTAGAACTTCAGGTGATTAGCCCAACGAATGCACTCTCGGACTTCACAGAGGACCACAAGCGCACACAACTAGTACATGGCCATATCGCTTCCAAAATGGCGAGAGAACAAAATTAGAAAATTTAGCAAAAAAGTGGGAAAAGGAGGTCATCTTTCTGCAAATGATGATGTCATGCATCCAATCATGCGTCGCTGCTTTGGGCGTTGTTTGGTGCTACGTACTAGCACTGTAAAACGTTTTTCTTTTTCTAGACGGTATAACTTTTTTTTTCTAGATAGCACCTCCACCTCCTGGTTCTGCGAAAATAAAGAAAAGTGGGTGGGTTTTTTTAACTATGACATATGGCTTATGGTTATGGCTAATGGTTTTTGAGTCTAGCATCAATGCTCGTGGAAATGAACGAATACTGGTAAGTCGCTATGAAAAGTCTATTCCGATAAACCATTCTAAAAAGATGATGAAAAAGTCGTACCACTTGTTTGTTCGTTCAAAAAAACTATAAGTCATAAGATATAAGTCAAAAAGAGGTTTACCACTGAGGATTTGGTGCTAGGAATTTTTTGTACAAATAATCTATTTTTTATTCGAAATTACAGAAATATACCCGTGGAATTTTTTTTACAAAAATAGGTTCAAGTCGTCCAATGAGGGGCGACTGGAGCCTATCGCCCAACCAAGGGCCGACAGAGTCCCTGTTGCTCTGGTCGAGGCGCTGCGACGATCGCCCTCTCATTGGCGACTTTCAGCGATCGCCCCATTGGCGATTGCACTCAGTCCCCCGTGAATGTTTTAAATTTTGTCAATTTTGTAGTTTTAAACTGGTAAAAAATCTGCTGGAGTTGTAATAAAAGTTTATGTTCATTGTATGTTATAGGTGCGTAAAACATTTTGGAAAATTTTTAGGAATGATTGATCATAGAACGATCGGTACATATGGTGGTAAGTGATATTTTGATGTTACTGAGAATTCGTGTACGGAGAAAACCGGTATGTTAATATTGTTAGATGACTTGCTGTGCGAATTATTGAATGCTTAGTCTCATTTGGATGAAAAGGTGAAATCAAAGAGATATGCATTCGAAATCACATTCTTATATATTAGTACATTCCTTAAATCTAAAATATAGATTAAACTCCACAAATAGTTCCAAATGAATATGTGCATATGTCTTCATTACACATACTTGTATGCACACATTTAGGGGGATTTCACTCTATATTTTGAGGTTTCATAAGTATTGATCCATGGTTCCTTTAATACACATATTTAGCATCTTTATTTTAAAATGCATTCTTTGAGTATATATAGCTTGTGTAGTTTATATATACTCATTTGCAATCGGGTTGTCATCTACCTCCCCATTATGTGTTAATAATTGGATGATTAATGATAACTAGATAAGTAAGCTTTGCTTAAAGCTTATATTAGAGTATACAAGTGTTGTGTACATATTGTATACTCGTAACTACAATCTTTATCTCATTATTTGTAGAGATTATCATGAACTACTAAAAAGGGATGATTATAGAATCTAGTCCCTCTATTATACATTAGTGGTGAAGTTTGGTAATTGATGGCAATTGATTTGTGGACTAACATTCTCCATGATTTGGATGAATGGGTTAGGTTTCACAAATAAGTATGACTTGGGATGACTTCATGTATTGAAGATCACCAAGTCTAGATGTAAGATGGCTTCATATGTTGAAAGCCATCAAGAAGAAGATGCATCATGAGTTGATGCATGTCTAAGAGGAGATGGTTATACATTGATCATCAAGTCAAGTGAAGACCCATCATGTGTTGATAGAGTGCAAGAAGTGGATGCATCATGTGGTGATGCATGTCAAGACGATAACTCGAATATGAAGTGATGATGTGCATCATCAAGCTTCAGAGGATGCTCAAGGCAAAGGTATGACTAGTTAGGTTTAAAGATATGTTTATAATCTTTTATCGATCTTGGTGTTTGGTTTGAAGACTGGGTTGCTAGTATAGGTTACCGTACTTTTAAGAGGGGTCATGTCTAGTAGCTTAAATCTCATCATTTGTTGATAGTTCAATCTCACTTGCTCTAGCTCTCTTTAGCATGATGCTTATATTTACAAATGTGTTTTCCAAATACTTGAAGCTCATGTGTGAAATCCTGGTAACATGAGACTATATATTATGAATGTGTTTTGCATGTGTTTGAAGTCATGTTTCCTACTCTTTATGGTATGAGGCTTATATTTGCAAATGTGTTTTGCAAATGGTTGAAGTTCATATAATCTTTGTAGCATGTGAGTTATGTTTGCGAATGTGTTTTGTAAATGTGAGGAGTCCATGTACCTATTTTTTGTGTCATGATTTCAAAAGTGTGCAAATATATTTTGCAACTTGTTGAGAATCATGTTTGATCCTTGTGCGCATGATACTATAGTTTGCAAATGTGTTTTAAAAAATATGTTGAAGTACCTGCACTTTTCAAGAAAATCAGAACTACCACTGTGTATGTAGCGGTACTACCGGAGGTCGGAAGTATCGGTTCTATGTAAGCAGTACTACCGGGCATCGAAAGTACCAGCATGTGTTGCGCGGTACTACTAGATGAGCAGTCTAAACGGCTCTGTATGAGTGGTCCGATCGACCGGCGGAAATACCGGCTTTGTGTGAGCGGTACTACCAGAAGGCGAAAGTATCGGCGTGTGTTGCGCGGTACTACCATACCTCAGAAGTTCTGGATTTTTTTGCGATATGTTTTTTCTAGAGAGACACCTATGTGGTGGTCTTCTCCTCCTCGGGAAAGCGGTAGTTCCGCATGTGTGGAGCAGTACTTTCGACCATCAGAAGTACAAGATAATGAACGGCGGAACTTCCAATTTTGATTGTAATAGCTAGTTTTTCTGACCGTTGTGAGGGGAGCGGAAGTACTGGTCTATAACGGCGGTACTTCCGATTTTCCTGAATTTTCAGGGATTTGACTCCAATGGCTAGTTTTCTTGTGTGGGGTATAAATACACCTTTGTGGCCGGTTGGAGGCAGAGTTGCTCGACCCATTTCTATTCTCTTGAACTAGTGTGAGGTCCTCCTCTCTATTGTGCACGTGTTGTATCTTGTGAGCAAGGAGAGTGATCTAGAATGCATGTGTTGCATCTAGAGTTAGACTTAATGTCCATTTGAGTTTATGCATTTGTTTCACATGGTGAGAGTCAAGCGGGGGCTTGACTTATTACTCTTGGAGTTTACCGACTCCTAGACGACGTTGGAGGTGTCGTGTGCGGTGATCTTCTCAAAGAAGGTTATAAGAAGACCCGACGAAGTTGTGAAGGTTGAAACTCACCTACCTAGAGCAGGAAAGAGCTACCACTAGTGAATTTAGGTGTTTCGACTTAATTCGTGGAGTCGGTCCAATCCATTTGGACTAACCTCAACGTAGACTAGGGGAGACCGACAAGTCTTCGAACACCACGGTAAAAAGAAACCTTGTCAATTATGGTTTGTTTTCTTCTGCTCAATTTACATTCAAGCAAATTGCATTCAAATAATTAAATTGATTACTTGTCTTTCTAGTATTGCAAACCTTTGATATAGATTTAAGTTGTTGGCGTATTTAGAAGAACCCAGTTGATTTATGCCTTATTTGTGCCAAACCATATTGATTTAAGCTTACGTATTATATTCTTTGATTTAGCCAAATAGCTTAAATAGAATTAATTGATTTTTTTTTAAAATGACTATTCACCCCTCTAGTCGGCCTCATCGATCTTACACCGCCAAAGGGATAGAGTGCCTGTCGAAACCGCCAAGCGCAACGCCCGCCAAAAGGATAGAGTGCTGCCGAAACCGCTCAAGCGCAGTGCCCTACCAAAACCTCCTAGCAACGCCTTGCCAAAACCAAACACGAGCCCCTGCTAAGACTGCTCAAGCGCAGCACCCTGCCAAAACAACTTTACAAGCACCTTGTCAAAACCGCTTCAGCAAAACACCCTAGCAAAAACCCTCAATACACTTAGCGAAACACCCTTGAGAAAGTGACAGGGTGCCCCGGTGTTCAATAACTCATACATAGGCAACATGTGCAAAGTCCCCATCAACAAAGATCACCACAAAGAAACATACACACGAAGGACCGTTTATACAAAGGGACAAAGCATCCCATAAGTCGCCCTCATATAGGTGATTACAATAGGTGAAGGATCCACGCTCGGTGCCCGCGATGTCTTTTGGCGCATGGTGCCCTGGCGTCTCTTTAGAAGTGCCACAACGCATCTGGCCGCGTGCTCGGCGGTAGCGAAGATGCCCCGCCTAGCCCTCGGCAGCGCCCGCGTCCTGGCGATGGCCCCCGACTCTGGTGCCTTGGCAGGGTCTTCGCGCCAAGCGTGCCACCAAGAAGCCAGACGTCATGGCAACCTCCGTCTGACACCACAGGAGTCCTCGGCCTGCCGCCATGTCGGCCCCGACAGTGCACGACATATGGCCCGCGTCCTGGCCACCTCCCATCGGTGCCCTTACACCGCGGAATAACAAAAGAAGAGGGGAGAGGGAAACCAGGAGGCCAGTGACCCTTGGCTTACCTCGCTTGGGCTCGACGTTGAACTACATCCAAGCCGTGCTAGCCTCGCCGGCGCCGTCTAGCCAACAAGAGACCGAGGTGGCATAGATCCAGCTCTCCCATCCCTACACCGAGACCGACTTGCACGAGCTCCTATCTCCTTGCTCCTTCTCCTCGGATAGGGGCGGTGAACGGAGGAATGAGGTGTAGGGGCTTTTCCTTGGATGGGGGCGGCGGCCAGAAGAATGAGGAATGGGGACCTGCTAGGCGATCGTGCCCCCCCTTTATCTCTTCTCACCGAGTGGGCCAACCGGATAAATGGGCCAAGCGACTTTAGGCCCAACGGCTAATTTTCTTAGAGTGGTGGTCGCCAAAGCGCCCTCCTTGAGGAACCCAACAACTTTTGGTCGGGGTCCTCAATACATTCTGGAAGTCCGGAGGATTTCAACTAAGCTTGGGGCCTCGTCATAGTTTCAAAGCATAGGCTCTTTAGCTGGTGGCTACAGGTGATGAGAGTGCTCATCCAGGGTCTCTCTCTTCCCCTTGAGGAGACATGAAGTTGGGTCGGCAGGCCAACCTCCTTAGATAATGGCCTCATTTGGGATGGTTTTGTTTAGCGGGCCAACTAAATCTCAATTGGGCCGACCGGATCTCGCTTGAGTCAAACGCCCACCGGGCCTAAAAGTGTACTACCAATGCAAATTTGAAGTAAACCAAGAGAGTCACCGATGGACTTAGATGCACTCGCCTTGAGCTAGCTCAAGCGACTTATATATTACTCGACGCTGTGAAATCGAACAAGCCGATGAACCCCAGTTGACAATCAACATCGGCACAACAAGTATGACAATCCAATGCTGCCCCTCTAGATGCTTCCTCCAGCGCCGAAGGGCAGGGGGTTAGTGTTGGGGGAATAATTCCCCCTCTGCCGACGTGCCCCACTTTGCAGGAAACACCTATTTACAGGTTAAGAATCGCGATTACGCTCATAGAAGGACGATTGTACCCCTTATTTGTACTCATATGGTAGCTATCCTCAAGAGTATTTCGATCATTTGTATGGGTCCACACGTCTATAAATACTCTATGTATCTCTTATTTGTAACTCAAACTCATAAAGAATACAAGGAGCCATTCAAACCGGTGCGCCTCCCGGAGGAACCTCGAAACCCCCAGAGGCCACCGATAGGAATAGGGTGGTCCTCTCGGACCTCGAACACAGATAAATCTTTATGTCACTCTCACTTTCATGGAACGCCGACCTATAACATGACCGACGTTCGCCCCTCTCACGTGTTTGGTTTTTCACACGTACAACAAGTAAGTTTCCTGTTAGTCATAAATAGGTTTATCATCAGTCGCAAATAATTTTATTGCCAATCACAAATAATTTTACTTCCAATCACACGTATTTTTACTGCTAGTAATAAGTAATTTTACTATCAATCGCAAGTAATTTTCTCGCCAAGTCATCCGTTGCGCTCATAAGAGTACAATAACCCTAATATATGTAATTTTACTGCTTTCTGCAACAGTTTTATTGCACTACTACATAAGAGTTATTGTACTCTTCTAAGTAAACATGACTTCTTGAAAGGGTTATGGATAAATGACATGTCATGTCGTGCCTCGGCACAGTATTTTGCGTGTCGGGCTAGGTCGGCCTGTCATATTGACCCAAATACAACATAAATCGTCATAACCTGTTTACTATTCATATCATACAATATCTAAACGAAGGTGCCTTTCGGTTGGATTGAAATAAGCTGGCTTATGGCTGTAATTTTACTGTAGCTCGGTTGGACTGAAATAAGTTAGCTTATGGCTGAAATTGTACTGTAGATAACTGAAATTACACGGTGGCTGATGGTAGCTTATTTGACGTAACTAAGTTTAAAAAATTTTAAAAATAAAAAACAGGTTAACCTTGTTGTAAATAGTGCGGTATAAGCATATTTTCTATTTTAATTCCAATAATAATTATAATACTATTAAACACACAAGCATAAAAGAATGACTTAAATATCATATTGAGATATGCATCAATTAAGTCATTACAAATTGAATATGTGCTTAACATGTACATCATAACAGATATAAGCAATAACGGCATGGCATTCATATATATATGTGAGTATTCAATGAATATGAATATACAACTGCCGAAATCATCATGCTAAGCAGCTCTTTGCAAAGTAAAGCAATTAAGTCTAATAGAGAACAACTTAAAGAATTTAGAATTGCTCATAGAACATGGTTGCTCAAGATCAAACACTTGGCCTTCTCATGTTGATGTCGATACTCTTAACAAAAGTTTAGATAACAAGAGATTAAGATATGAGCTCCACCTTATATTCTCTCATCGTTAATTTTAATAAACAGAGGATACCAAACTCAAATTTCAGTTTTAAATGTTGACATGCACAGAAGAATGGAGTAGATCACGAGAGAGTGGCCACGTCGGTCGAGAAGCTGCCGCGCCGCTTGCTCTGGCTGCGGAGCCAGTGTGGGCCGAGGATCCTCCCCGCCTGGATCTCGATTGTCGAGTTTCGCGGCGGTGGGAATGGGAGGCTCGTGTCTCGGCTTATCGCCTTATGCCTCTTGTTGTAGCCGCCTCTAAATCGAACTTGGTCTCAATCAAGGCAAAGATATAAGGTCCATAATTAATGCGCTTGATTCTCGTCATTTTGGAAGAGGCAATCTCCTAATGATCAAGTCCACTACATCAAACTTCTGACCCCTCATGATGTAGTCTATAAGATTCCAAGCATGTCCTCTTATGGCATCGAAATTTCCACTCTTGGGAAGAATAGTATGGTTGATAATCCTATTGATGATGCTAGGAATAGGGAGAAGACCAACCAAGGTGCCGGGGACAGACCTCTCATTGAGGTTGTAGAAGGCAGAAAATGCGGAGATCTCAAGAGCTGGCTTGTCATATACCTTCTCATGTCCACTCAGCTCAGCTCTCAAGGCAAGCTCGAACTCATGCTTGGTCGCCTCCAACTGTGTGCACACTGTCATCCAAGTCATGTGCTGAAAATCTGGAGAGATGTGCACTGTAGCATAGAACTGGCGAATGATCTCCTCATTATAGTCCGATTGCAGTGTCGCCAACCGATGCAATCCGCATCTCCGAAAAAGCTCGAGTGCCATCATACTTGTCAATGGAGGACAAGTGCTCCCAATCCACCCACTTATGATCGTGACTGTCGACTCTCTCCATACGGTGATCAAAATTTGCTCTCGAAATTTGGTGTGAAACTTGGGGTTGATGGAGTTGGAAGGTAACTCATACTGATTTCTGCGACGAAGTCTGATATAATCTTCTGCAGAAATCTTCCTTAAGTCAATTTGAGGATCTTCCCTCTCGGTGAGATCCTCCTCAGAATCTTCCATGGGGGAGCTATACTGTGGCTGCTGTGGCTCGCCTCTCGATTCTCAAGACTCATTGGACCCTGCCACGGTCTGGGCCGCCTCGAGAGGCCTCGGAAGGCTGCAGGAGCGGCGGAGGATTCTCCTGACCGTCCGCAGAGGAGTAAAGTCTCTCGTCGCTCTCCTAGTAATGAGCATCTAAAAGGAAGACGATACAGTATTAGAGCCTTACTAGGATGGATCAAATAGAATTGAAAGGGAATTGAAAGAGTCTCATTGTTTAATCGGGGCAATCGGTAGTACCGCTGGATTCGGGGCCGGTAGTACCGCCGACAAGTATCTTAGCTCGGTCAGGCGGTAGTACCGCTCGCCTGACCGATTCTAGGGTTAAGCAATGGTTTATGATTTTGGTATTTTTCTTGGATTGAATCCATGGAATGGGTGTGTAAACACCTCTAGATACCAAAACACAACATTTACCCTAGTTTAAACCGCAAGAAATCATCCTCATTTTGAAAACCCTAAAAATCAATCTAGGGTTCAAAGAGACAATAAAAGATGGGGATGATCCAAAATACCTTGAGGAATGGAGGAGGTGAGTCCTTGGGAAGACGCAAGGCTCAAAAATCCGAGAAAAAACCGAGCAGATTTGAAGATCCAAGTTCGGTTTTGTGGAGGTTTGAGAGAGAGAGAGAGGAAGAGGAGAGGCGGTGAAGGAGCGGAATAACCGTCTTGTGTGGGAGAGAGAGAGGAAGCCGCAAGGAATTAGGGTTTGAAATTCCCCCGAATTTTTAAGTCATATCCGGTAGTTCCGCAGTGCATGACAGTAGTTCAGCTCAACAGTAGTACCGCTTTGAGGCTATGGTAGTACCGATTTTTCCGGGACTTGCGAATTTTGAGAAGAAAGGTATAATATGCAAATGATCCCTAGTTTTTGCACTCAACTAACATCTTTAAGGATCATTATGCATTAAATATATTTAAAATAATAATTTTAAATAATTTAAAAAAATTTTTAAAGATTTTTTCACAAGAAACTTTTCACAACATTGTCCAAGCCACTCCAAAGAAGTATGCATTTAAGTGAGCCATAAAATCATGCAATGTTGGAATAGTCTAAGACATTTAACTCACTCCTAAGTTTGCAAAATGGCTTTCATCTAAAGGCTTGGTGAAAATGTCCGCTAATTGGTTTTCGGTCCGGATGTGGCTAATGCAAATATCTCCTTCCCAACATGATCTCTCAAGAAATGGTGGCGGATATCTATATGCTTGGTTCTTGAGTGTTGGACTGGATTATTTGAGATTTTGACGCACTATCATTATCACACAATAAAGGCACTTTATCAAAATTGATTCCATAATCCATCAAAGTTTGCCTCATCCACAATAATTGAGCACAACAACTTCCCGGAAACATATTCGGCTTCCGGTTGAAAGTGCTACGGAGTTTTGTTTCTTTGAAGACCAAGAAACTAAGGATCTTCCTAAAAATTGACAACATCCCGAGGTGCTTTTTCTATCCACTTTGCAACCCGCATAATCGGAATCCGAATATCCAATTAATTCAAATTTAGCACCTTTAGGATACCAAAGCCCTATGTTATAGGAATGTTTTAAATATCTCAAAATCCTTTTTACGGCCTTTAAATGACATTCTTTTGGAGAAGCTTGAAACCTAGCACACATGCAAACACTAAACATGATATCGGGCCTAGATGCGGTAAGATAAAGTAAACTACCAATCATAGATCTATAAAGTTTAGTATCTCACCGATTTACCTCCTTCGTCGAGGTCTAGATGCCCATTTGTTGCCATTGGTGTTTTGATAGGTTTCGCATCTTCCATCCCAAACTTCTTGAATAAGTCTTTCACATATTTTGTTTGGCTTATGAAAGTCCCATCTTTGAGTTGCTTGATTTGTAATCCAAGGAAAAAGCTTAGTTCACCAATCATTGACATCTCAAATTCCCTAGACATCATATCACCAAACTCTTTGCAAAAGTCTTGATTAGTAGAACCAAATATGATATCATCAACATATATTTGACAAACGAAGAAATCATTATTGATGATTTTTGTGAATAGAGTGGTATCTACTTTACCAATTTTAAATCCTTTTGAAACAAGAAAATCTCGAAGGCGCTCATACCAAGCTCTAGGAGCTTGTTTTAAACCATATAGCGCCTTAGAGAGCTTGTATACATGATTAGGATATTTCAAGTCTTGAACCCTGAGGTTGTTCGACATAAACAAGTTCGGAGATAGTTCCATTTAAGAAGGCACTTTTAACATCCATTTGAAATAACTTGATATCAAAGCTAGATGCAAAAGCTAACAAGATTCTAATTGACTCAAGTCTAGCTACGGTGCAAAGGTTTCATCATAATCTAAACCCTCAACTTGAGTATAGCCTTGAGCAACTAACCTTGCTTTATTTCTTACCACAAGTCCGTTCTCATCTTGCTTGTTTCGAAAGACCCATTTTGTTCCAATCACATTTTGCTCCTTGGGCCTTTCTACCAACGTCCATACATCATTTTGGAAAAGTTGTTTAGCTCTTCATGCATGGCATTTATCCAATCCGGATCATCTAGAGCTTCTTCTACAAACTTTGGCTCAAGAGAAGACACAAACGAATAATGCTCACAAAATGAAGCTACTCTAGAGCGAGTTTGAACACCCTTACTCACATCACCCAATATTTGGTCTATTGGATGATCTTTTGCAATTGCATTATGGATCTTGAAGGGTTGTTGTTGATCTTTGCTTCATCATCTATTTCTTGTACATCGTTTGAAGTTGAAGAAGTAGGTGGTTCAACTTGTCTTGATGAGAAGGGTGATGCAATATCTTCCTTTGGCTTGATGTCGCCAATTTGCATGTTTTCCATGGCTTTGCGTAATCCTTCTTCTCCTACATCATCCAAATTATCTTGCTCTTCTTGAGAGCCATTAGTTTCATCAAATTGCACATCACAAGATTCTTCAACCAAACCCGAATTTTTATTGAAAACTCTATAAGCTTTGCTATTTGAAGAATATCCTAATAAAAATCCTTCATCACATCGACTTTGAAATTTTGAGAGCCGAACACCCTTTCTTAAGATATAGCATTTGCATCCAAATACTCTAAAGTAGGAAATGTTGGTTTTCTCCCAATGAGAAGTTCATAGGAGGTCTTTTCAAAAGACGATGCAAATAAAGCGATTTATGGCATGACAAGCGGTGTTAATAGCTTCGCCCAAAATCTATCGAAGTATTATATTCATCAAGCATTGTCCTAGCCATTTCAATCAATGTTCGATTTTTCCTTTCTACAACTCCATTTTGTTCCGGAGTGTAGGTTGTGGAAAGTTCATGCTTTATTCCAAGTTCGTCACAAAATCTTCAATTTTAGTGTTTTTGAACTCGGAACCGTTATCACTCCTAATTTTCTTTATCTTAAAATCAAATTCGTTTTGGGCTCTTTTTGAGAAACTTTTGAAAATTAGGAGGTTTCGCCTTTGTCATTTAAGAAGAACACCCATGTATATCTAGAGTGGTCATCTACAATGACTAAACAATAACTATTGCCTCCGATACTCTTATAGGTTGTTGGCCCAAACAAATCCATATGTAAGAGTTCCAATGGCCTAGATGTTGACATGATACTTTTGGAAGGATGAGAGTTTGCAACTTGCTTCCGGCTTGGCAAGCACTACAAAGTCTATTTTCTCAAACTTCACATCTTTCAAGCCAACAACTAAGTCATGTTTGAAAAGTTTTTAAGTTGAATCATACCCACATGACCTAACCTTCTATGCCATAACCAACCCAAAGATGTTTTTGCAATTAAACAAGTTTTAAGCAAGACTCATTTGAAGTGAAATCCACTAGATAAAGATTTCCAAATCTAAAACCTTTGAAAACAATTTCCTTTTCATTTTCTTTTGAAATAATGACATTTTCTTTAGAGAAGGAACAAGTTAAGCCTAAATCACATAATTGAGCAACGGATAGCAAATTAAAATTTAGGGTTTCTACTAAAGATACATTAGAAATGGAAAGGTCATTGGAGATAGCAATTTTACCCAAACCAAGTACCTTTCCTTTGCTATTGTCTCCAAAAGTGATTTTCTCATTGCTCCCGCTCTCAAAGGTGGTGAACATTTTCCGATCTCCGGTCATGTGTTGAGTGCATCCACTATCCAACACCCAATGCCTTCCACCGGTCTTGTAGTTCACCTACAAAGAGAATCAAGTTCTTTTAGGTACCCAAATTTGTTTGGGTCCTTGGAGGTTAGTAACCAAGGTTTTGGGCACCCAAATGGATTTCCTTTAGCACCCAAAATCGAGGTGCCAATGAAATGAGCAAGAATATTTCCATTTTCAGTTTTTCTAAGCATATAACATGAGTCATATAAACCAATGGATTGAATCTTACCCTTAGAACAATTTTGAGACTTATGTCCCAAATCCGGCATTTTGTACAATACTTACCATTTTCTTTTACAAACCTTGGGGCTTGTATACGGTTTCTTACCTTTCTTGGGAATATACCCAAGTCCTTCTTTGTTGAATGAACATCTTTGATCACTTAATAGTTTATCAAGTGTAGCCTTTCCTTTGTATGCTCTTTCCAAGCTTTTGTTCAATTTTAACACTTGTTCCTTTAAATCTTTGTTTTCATGAACAAGTAAATCATCATGGACAAAAGATATGACATTTCTAGAATCAATATTAGAAGAGCATGGCATGGCAAGGAGTTCATCACATGATGTAGATATGCTAGATTTAGATACTTTTACACTAGGCATCTCATTTATAATATCGCAAGTAATTCCAATGCTAGTGCAAGATTTTTCATGGATGAGCAAATCATGAGCTTCCTTTAGCTCTTTATAAGATTCTTGTAGAGTTGTATGTTCCCTCTTCAAGATCTTAAATTTTGATTTCTCTTTTCCAAGAAATTCATTTAGTTCAACAAGCATATCCATAAGATCATCATATGAAGGCTCATCATCATCAAGGAATTTTACCTTATCTCCTTTTGCCATGAGGCAAGTTGGAGTGGAGAATAGTGATGGAGCTTCCTTGATTGCAATTCCGACAAGTCCCTTCTTCTCGGAGGACTCATCTTCACTTGATTCGAGTCGAATACTCTTCTTCGGAATCCCATTCTCCAATGTGGGCTTCATTCTTGCCATCTTTGTGAAGCTTCTTGAAAAGCTTCTTCTTGCCGTTATAACTCTTCTTGTTTGATGACTTCTCTTTGTCATCTTTCTTGTTGGGGCAATTTGAGGCAATGTGCCCTTTCTCATCACATTCATAGCAACGGATGTTGCTATATCGCTTGTTGGAGTAGGAGTGCCCCTTCTTTGCCTTGTCATAATTTGCGCTCCGGTTTGAACGCCTTCTCATGAACTTGTTCATTCTTCTTACTAGAAGAGCAAGTTCTTCTTGAGTTTTCCTCATCATCTTGATTCTTCACTTACCACCGCTTTGGCCTTAAAAGCGGTGATCTTTTTGGCTTTTGATGAGGATTGCTCCAAGAGCTCCTCCTTATCCTTCTTGTATAGCTCATTTGTGATGAGGTTGCCCAATAGTTGTGTTGGGGTCATTCTTGCTAACTCCGGTGAGTTGAGGAAGAGTGTCACCAACATTTCGTATTTTCCCAAGCAAGGCCCTAAGCATCTTTCTCACAATGTCAAGATCGGAAAGGTTAGTACCAAGGCCTTTGAGCTCATTCACAATATTGTTGAGTCGTGTGTACATCTCATTGATGTCCTCATGAGGCAACATTGTGAATGTCTCATATTTAATCCTAAGTCGATGCAATTTTGCTTCTTTAACCGTGGATGTCCCTTCATGGATTTCGAAAGGGTTGTCCAAATAGCGTGAGCCGTCTCAAGATTACTCACCCTATTGAACTCATCCGCGTTTAAAGCTCCAAAAATAGCATTCATTGCTTGGGCATCTAAATGAGCATTTCGCCCGTCTTGATCCGTTGGATTTAATGGATCAAGCGCCATGACGTAACCCTCATTTACAATTTTCCAAACGCTTGGACTCATAGCCTTTAAATAAATTGACATTCTAATTTTCCAATAAGCATAATTTGATCCATCAAAGAAAGGTGCCTTGCCTATAGCAAATCCTCGCTAGCCATCCTTTTCTCTCTAGGCGGTTAAGTCTAAAATGAGAGACCAAGCTCGATACCACTTGTAGGATCAAGGATACCGACTAGAGGGGGTGAATAGGCGGTTTTAAATTTTCTTTTCAACTAGGCTAAATTCTCTATTTCTAAGAACAAGAATGAAAGACAATTTTAAGCCTACACAATACAAGTCAAGCAAATAGCAATACTAGTAATAACAAGGACTAAACAAGGCACTAAGCATGAAAACTTAGAACTATTTAGAAAGCAATAGAGAGATGTGCACACTTCGATGTTTTTACCGTGGTATCGGAAACTTGCCGGTTCCCACTAGTCCACGTTGAGGTTAGCTCGAACGAATCGAACCGGCTCCACGAATTGAGCCAAGCACCTCGATCACTAGAGGTAGCTCTTCCCGCTCCGGTAGGCGAGCTCCAACCTTCACACGAAAGCGGGTCTTCTCACAAGCTTCTTTGAGAAGATCACCGAACAAGCTTCTCCCAATCGTCCGGTCTTGGCAAGCACCAAGAGTAACAAACCACGAGCTTCGCTTGATTGCAAACTTGTGCCAAGGATCAAACTAATGAATGCTATGCACTTTTTGCTCAAACACCTCAAATGAATGCTCAAGAGTGAAAGTAGGTGTGGAGTGAATGCCCAATGCTCAAGAGTGATCAATAGAGTCTCTAGCATCTGTCTATGAGCAGTGATACGGGTATTTATACCTTCCACCTACCAAAACTAGCCGTTTGGAACAAATTCCAGAAAAATCAGGGCGAGCGGAACTACTGCGGCCCGAGCCCCGAGTAATCTGGCTCCTGTCGACGATCGAGGCGGCTATGTCGAGCTTCTGCGGTGACCGTTGGTCCGTCGGCGGTACTACCGACGTTATAAAGTCCAGTACTACCTTTCACAGGTAGTACCAAGAAAGTCGGCGCAGTACTACCGCTTGAGCCGAGCACCAAAAGTCACTCTGGAAAAAGGCTCCGATTCCCCTCCGGAACTACCTATCGCCGGTAGTACCGCTCTGACAGCGGAACTACCGCTCTCCTAAAAACTCAGGGGGCATCCGGAGGGTGCTCTCTGGAGAAAAGGTCCGATCCACCTCCGGAACTACCTGCGGCCGGTAGTACCGCTCTGACAGCGGAACTACCGCTTCCTCAGATTTTGGAAATGAGTCCGGAGGGTGCTCTCTGGAAAAATGGGTCCGCTTGAGGTTCGGAACTTCCGATCGCCGGTAGTTCTGATTTCTCCAGCGGTATTACCGCTTCGACGGTAGTACCGACGTTGAAAATCGCGGAACTACCGCACGTCGCACGAGCACGCAGTTTTGGCTTTTAAACAGATTTTCAAGAATGCATGATCCTAGTTGATCCATGGACACTTAAGAATTGCTATCAAACTACTTGCCATGATCCCTCTTTATGGTACGATTATTTACCCTATGATCCGGTCTTCCACCATTCTCCTAAGACCGGTAAAATTGAAAAAGGGAATCCTATTCTACATATACCTCTATCTTGAACCATGTTTGATCTTCATCCTTATCCTTTGGCTTGCATTTGTCAACCATAACTGGACTTAACCTTTAAACACTCATTAAACGGTTAGTCCCATATTCATATAAATTCATTAATTACCAAAATCATTTTTAGGGGCCTAGATGCTTTCAGAAGGCGAAAGTATCGGCGTGTGTTGCGCGGTACTACCATACCTCAGAAGTTCTGGATTTTCTTGCGATATGTTTTTTCTAGAGAGACATCTATGTGGTGGTCTTCTCCTCCTCGGGAAAGCGGTAGTTCCGCAAGTGTGGAGCAGTACTTTCGACCATCAGAAGTACAAGATAATGAACGGTGGAACTTCCAATTTGATTGTAACAGCTAGTTTTTCTGACCGTTGTGAGGGAGCGAAGTCTTGGTCTATAACCGCAGATTCGATTTTCCGAATTTTCGTGGATTTGACTCAATGGCTAGTTTTCTTGTGTGGGTATAAATACACCTTTGTGGCCGGATGGAGGCAGAGTTGCTCGACCCATTTCTATTCTCTTGAACTAGTGTGAGGTCCTCCTCTCTATTGTGCATGTGTTGTATCTTGTGAGCAAGGAGAGTGATCTAGAATGCATGTGTTGCATCTAGAGTTAGACTTAATGTCCATTTGAGTTTATGCATTTGTTTCATATGGTGAGAGTCAGCGGGGCTTGACTTATTACTCTTGGAGTTTCTGAGCTCTGAGACGACGTTGGAGGTGTCGTGTGCGGTGATCTTCTCAAAGAAGGTTATAAGAAGACCCGACGAAGTTGTGAAGGTTGAAACTCACCTACCTAGAGCAGGAAAGAGCTACCACTAGTGAATTTAGGTGTTTCGAATTAATTCGTGGAGTCGGTCCAATCCGTTTGGACTAACCTCAACGTAGACTAGGGGAGACCGACAAATCTTCGAACACCACGGTAAAAAGAAACCTTGTCAATTATGGTTTGTTTTCTTCTGCTCAATTTACATTCAAGCAAATTGCATTCAAATAATTAAATTGATTACTTGTCTTTCTAGTATTGCAAACCTTTGATATAGATTTAAGTTGTTGGCGTATTTAGAAGAACCCAGTTGATTTATGCCTTATTTGTGCCAAACCATATTGATTTAAGCTTACGTATTATATTCTTTGATTTAGCCAAATAGCTTAAATAGAATTAATTGAATTTTTTTAAAATGACTATTCACCCCCTCTAGTCGGCCTCATCGATCTTACAGCCCTGCCAAAAGGGATAGAGTGCCCTGTCGAAACCGCTCAAGCGCAACGCCCTACCAAAAAGGATAGAGTGCCTGTCGAAAACCGCTCAAGCGCAGTGCCCTACCAAAACCTCCTAGCAGCGCCTTGCCAAAACCAAACACGAGCCCTCGCTAAGATCGCTCAAGCGCAAAGACCGCCAAAACAACTTTACAAGCACCTTGTCAAACCGCTTCAAAGAAAACGCCTAGCAAAACCCTCAATACACTTAGCGAAACACCCTTGAGAAAGTGACAGGTGCCCGGTGTTCAATAACTCATACATAGGCAACATGTGCAAAGTCCCCATCAACAAAGATCACCACAAAGAAACATACACACGAAGGACCGTTTATACAAAGGGACAAAGCATCCCATAAGTCGCCCTCATATAGGTGATTACAATAGGTGAAGGATCCACGCTCGGTGCCCGCGATGTCTTTTGGCGCATGGTGCCCTGGCGTCTCTTTAGAAGTGCCCTGGCACTGCTGACCGCGTGCTTGGCAGGCGCAGCATGCCCTGCCTAGCCCTCGGCAGCGCCCGCGTCCTGGCGATGGCCCCCGACTCTGGTGCCTTGGCAGGGTCTTCGCGCCAAGCGTGCCACCAAGAAGCCAGACGTCATGGCAACCTCCGTCCGACACCACAGGAGTCCTCGGCCTGCCGCCATGTCGGCCCCGACGGTGCACGACATATGGCCGCGCGTCGGCCACCTCCCATCGGTGCCCTTACACCGCGGAATAACAAAAGAAGAGGGGAGAGGGAAACCAGGAGGCCAGTGACCCTTGGCTTACCTCGCTTGGGCTCGACGTTGAACTACCTCCAAGCCGCGCTAGCCTCGCCGGCGCCGTCTAGCCAACAAGAGACCGAGGTGGCATAGATCCAGCTCTCCCATCCCTACACCGAGACCAGCTTGCCTGAGCTCCTATCTCCTTGCTCCTTCTCCTCGGATAGAGGCGGTGAACAGAGGAATGAGGTGTAGGGGCTTTTCCTTGGATGGGGGCGGCGGCCAGAAGAATGAGGAATGGGGACCTGCTAGGGCGACTGTGCCCCCCCTTTATCTCTTCTCACTGAGTGGGCCAACCGGATAAATGGGCCAAGCGACTTTAGGCCCAACGGCTAATTTTCTTAGAGCTGGTGGCTGCCAAAGCTGCCCACTCCTTGAGGAACCCAGTCAACTTTTTGGTCGGGGTCCTCAATACATTCTGAAGTCCGGAGGATTTCAACTAAGCTTGGGGCCTCGTCATAGTTTCAAAGCATAGGCTCTTTAGCTGGTGGCTACAGGTGATGAGAGTGCTCATCCAGGGTCTCTCTCTTCCCCTTGAGGAGACATGAAGTTAGGTCGGCAGGCCAACCTCCTTAGATAATGGCCTCATTTGGGATGGTTTTGTTTAGCGGGCCAACTAAATCTCAATTGGGCCGACCAGATCTCAGTTGAGTCAAACGCTCCAGCTGGGCCTAAAAGTGTACTACCGAATGCAAATTTGAAGTAAACCAAGAGAGTCACTGATGGACTTAGATGCACTCGCCTTGAGCTAGCTCAAGCGACTTCTGTTATGGCCCTGACGCTGTGAAATCGAACAAGCCGATGAACCCCAGTTGACAATCAACATCGGCACAACAAGTATGACAATCCAATGCTGCCCCTCTAGATGCTTCCTCCGGTCAAAGGCGGGGGTTAGTGTTGGGGAATAATTCCCCTCCGACGCGTGCCCCACTTTGCGTGAAACACCTATTTCTGAGTTAAGAATCGCGATTACGCTCATAGAAGGACGATTGTACCCCTTATTTGTACTCATATGGTAGCTATCCTCAAGAGTATTTCGATCATTTGTATGGGTCCACACGTCTATAAATACTCTATGTATCTCTTATTTGTAACTCAAACTCATAAAGAATACAAGGAATCATTCAAACCGGTGCGCCTCCGGGAGGAACCCTCGAAACCCCCTATAGGCCACCGATAGGAATAGGGTGGTCCTCTCAGACCTCCGAACCTGTATAAATCTTTATGTCACTCTCACTTTCATGGAACGCCGACCCATAACATGACCGACGTTCGCCCCTCTCACGTGTTTGGTTTTTCACACGTACAACAAGTAAGTTTCCTGTTAGTCATAAATAGGTTTATCATCGATCATAAATAATTTTATTGCCAATCACAAATAATTTTACTTCCAATCACACGTATTTTACCGCTAGTAATAAGTAATTTTACTATCAATCGCAAGTAATTTTCTCGCCAAGTCATCATTGCGCTCATAAGAGTACAATAACCCTAATATATGTAATTTTACTGCTTTCTGCAACAGTTTTATTGCACTACTACATAAGAGTTATTGTACTCTTCTAAGTAAACATGACTTCTTGAAAGGGTTATGGATAAATGACATGTCATGTCGTGCCTCGGCACAGTATTTTGCGTGTCGGGCTAGGTCGACTGTCATATTGACCCAAATACAACATAAATCGTCATAACACTGTTTACTATTCATATCATACAATATCTAAACGAAGGTGCCTTTCGGTTGGATTGAAATAAGCTGGCTTATGGCTGTAATTGTACTGTAGCTCGGTTGGACTGAAATAAGTTAGCTTATGGCTGAAATTGTACTGTAGATAACTGAAATTACACGGTGGCTGATGGTAGCTTATTTGGCGTAACTAAGTTTAAAAAATTTTAAAAATAAAAAACAGGTTAACCCATCATAGATAATGCAAACGAATACAAAAAAAGTCGACAAAAAACTCAAAAACTAAAAGTTTAAATTGAAATAAACGGGTTCTAAACAAATAATATCATGTCTCAAATCGGCACGGCACGTTGGCCCGGCCAGGTCTGACCCGCGGCATGGCTCCGAGCCTCCGACCATTTTCTAGTTCTCCCGTGACGTCGTTGGCTGGCGCGCCACGCACCACGTGCGCCTGGGTTGCGCGACGTGTGGGGGGTATCTACCTAATAAGTGGGCGCCACTTGTCGCATCCGTATCTGTGCGCCTCTTGTTGGCTCGCGTGTGCCGAGGAAAGCCGTGCTGAAAAAACCGCGCCGTCGCGTGGGCATGGCTACTTCGGTCTAGGCGAACTAAAAGGAAGGTGTCGCTTGTTTGGCACGGCACGTCTATGCCCCCCGTGCACCTGTGCATGTTGTTTTCCTGTCATTATTTTCGTAAGTGCCAGTGACAAATGACCTCAGGCACCTGACTTCTCAGCCGCAGGTGAAGAAATTTTGAGATGGAGGATGTAGAGGGGTGAAGAATCCGGATGTTGCTAGGATATCCGACTATTAAATTTATATATATCAGATCCAGATATTTAATATTCAGATCTAAATACAAAATGAATTCAAATGTGGATGGTGAAATGGTAAAAAAACCCAGATGTGGATATGAATTTAGTATTGGTTGGTACGGATTTAGATATCCGGATAAGATCCAGATTCAACAAATATAATAGCAGCAACTAGTTAATACGTATCTTTTGCATTTGGTCATTAAATTGGACATATTATATACGTATTTTGATCATCTCGATGAGCCCGTCGCCATGGTGGATTCTAATTTGGTATTTTTATGTTTTTATTTTGGTACATCCCCCAATAAAACTTTTTGCATGATCTTTTTAGCCTAAATTGATATGTTTATAACCGATTTATTTGCAATATATCTAGAATTAGTTAAGATTAGTGGCAAAATAACATCAATGATTACATGATAAACTAGAGAAAAAGGAGTATAAATATTACTATAAAACCTGTGTCAATTTGCTAAATTCATTGTGATATAGGATATGAAGCTGCCCTCAGAAACTTTATTATACAAATATATGATGTAAATGATTCATTTGTTTCTGTCAACATTTAATGTACAGTTACATGTTGGAGTTAACTATTTATCAATTTAAAATATTAAAATAATTCGATGCCATGTTTTAAATAGGAGAGGCCATGAATAATTATTGAAATCCGAAAAATAGTCAAATTCGATCTGGTTTTGAGTACAATCTGATCCAAATTCGTATCCGATATTTGTCCAGTCAATATTCGTATCTAGTGTTTATCCGATTTATATTCAAATCCAAAATATATATATATATAAATATGATCTAAGTACTATCCAATCCGCTTTCACTCTGTAGGAGCGCGAGGTGGGAAAAGCGGAAAACCTGAACCCGAATATTTTTCTTTTGCAAGCATTTTTCTCCACTGCTGGATCGCCCTGGGAACTACTCTGACCGCAGCGCATTCATATACATTTTAGCTGGGTGGATGATATGACTATTTGGTGGTGCCAAATTTGGCCTTACCAGTGTTACCGAATTCCGGTTGCTTATGAGTTAGGGCCAAGTAAAGGAAATGAACTTGCTAGAATATAAATTTTGGTACCAAACCAAAAGTTTTCCAAATCCCTTCAACACCATAAAATTCGGCGACCAAAATGTAGGGTTTTGTCTGGGTTTAAATTTTGACGGTTTAACTGAATTTTGGCATTTTTTAAAGAAACTAAATTATGCATGCATTTGATTTGTTGCCAGAATCTAATTCGCTTTCCTGCTAAATTTTGGCTAACATGGCAAAAATTGTCACACGTTGAATTGGTCTCCATTAGCCCATAACCGAAATTTGGTAACCATTGCCTTTAGAACAAAAAGATCCAAGTAGCAGGAGGAAAAACTCTAAAAGGATCATATCCATAGATATCTTCCTAAAAAACTTCATGAAGACTATGCAAGGTAATAAAAAACTTCATGAAGATTATGCAAGGTAATCAACACGAAAATCCGATCTTTACGCAACAAAACCATTAATTACCTTCGCACTAGTTGATGACTCGGTAAGTACTCGTATCAGGTCAGAATACTCTCCAAACGGTGGATATGCCCTGTTCTTTTCGACTTCTAAAAATTGTTTTTCGGTTTTTCTATAGTAATTAGCTTTTAAATGAAATATCTTTTTAAGATAAGATCTACTAGTTAATTGTAGTATATACTATACTGACTTCATTTATATCGACAAAAACCACACGTGAATTTCTGTTACTCTGTAATCTTTCGCACAAACAACTCAAAAACTATAAGATGTAGCAAAAAGAACAAGCCTTATATATGCCTTTTTTTTAGTGTGAAAATCGTGCAACTTTCTTCACTCATGACGTGAGCTCGCGTGGGATCTGGTCAGTGAGTGGGAGCCCGGCGGGGAATAACCCGGAAAGAAACCTGCTAAAAATAGTTTCCCAAGATTCGTCTCCCGCACAGGGCAACCACCCCACGGCAGCATCGCATCAGCGGCCGCATCCCGACCCACCGGACGGCCGGACGCGCGCGATCGCGGAGGGTATCGGTCACACGCACGGTACCTCGTGGGATCCCATTCCTTTCTTGTGCTCCTTCCCCTCGAACTACTACCGTCGCCTCCGCTTCCGTTACTTACCCCGACGTCGTCTCGTCGCGCACTTTTTTTTTCACATCGCCCCCTCCACAAGTTGTCTTATTCCTCGAGTGCCGATTCCGGAGACGGATACCGCCGGTTTCTTCCTTCCTTGCTGCCTGCGGCCTCTCCGTCACTTCCAAAGACCAGACAAAACCCGGACAGGAGGTAGGGGAAAATTGGGAGCCTCGGGGCACTAAATTTCGGCGGATTTGCTCCGGCGAGGGCGGAATTGGCGCGCAAATCCGGTGGTTGGGGCGTGCGGGGCGAGATCTATGCGCGGGGAGGAGGAGGGGAGGGTGGGCTGACGGGGAGCGGCGGGAGGGGCAATGGCGGAGGCGGCGGCGGGTCGTCGTCCGCAGCCGCTGCGGCGTTGGCGCTGGTGATGTTTGTTGCTGCCCCGGCGCTGGTGCTGCTGGTGCGGCGGAGGTGGCGGCGCGCCGCGGCGCGGAGGAGGAGGTGCGGCGCCTCGCGCGGCTCGCGGCGGAGGAGTCCGAGCTGGCGGAGCGGGAGTCGGTGCTCGCGTACTACTCGGAGCTGTTCCCGGGCGTGGTGCACGCGATGGAGGTGCCCGAGGCGCCGATGTGGGCGCCCCCCGCTGTGGTTCCGGCGCGGGAGGAGGAGCTGGCGGAGGCGCCGCAGCCGCCGGCGGGGGCCAAGGGGGTCTGCGCGGTGTGCTTCAGACCGACGACGTTTAGGTGCAAGCAGTGCAAGGCCGTCAAGTACTGGTGAGTGGGCTGAAATCATGTTCCTAATCCCTTTTCAATTCGTTAAATTTCAGTCGGTGATTGGGAAATTGGGGAAGATAGTCTGCGATTTACACAATTGGGACTTGGGAGTGGGGATGCGCTGTATTTTGAAGAAATTTGGGCGTTGGTAACATGCAATTGGCTAGTAGTTCGGCAATATTTGGGTTTTGCCCCCAATTTTTTGGGTGCTGCGAACATGACTGCTTGCCGTGTGGGTTAGGTCTATTGTTAACCCTCCATTAGTCTTTTTATTTGTGTCTATTTGTAATTTCAATTTTGGAGAATCTTAGGTGGATCCGTGGATGTACAGCATCTCTAATGGAAACACGGATTGATAGAACTTTGCTTTTGAATTGCTCAGCTATTGTAGAAATCTGAAACCAACTAGGATCCCTAGTGGCTCAATTCTGTTATTTTCGTTAATGGTACGTTTCCTCCTAAATTTAACATTTGTTTTGGGTCCCTGACCCTGACTTCAAGTTGTCTGCCTATCGGGTACCAAACGCCTATATTAGTTTGTTGTTTTTTTATCAACCGACATAGGCCACAACCTGCGTTAGGCTATTAGCCATCTTACACCATCACATAGCGAATCACATGTTTTCTGGATGAGCACGGTGTCATTTTCATGGCACAATGTGTTACCTGTTGTCATGGACATTACTGGCATTGATCTGTTGCAGGATGTATCCTATCACAAAGCACAAATGTTCTAATTGGTGGCAACATCCAACATCTATGGGCAGCATCTGCAGATGTGTTAGTAAACCATGTGCAAGAAAATTGTGTCTCTGAAATGTGGTTACCAGTGACGAGAATACACAATATTTATTTTATGTGCATACTCACATTTGCGTAAACCTATGTCCTAATTAATTCCTTCTGGCTAAGTAATTTGCATTGATAGAAAACCTGTTTTTTTTGTTAAAAAGTACCCCTGTGTGCTGAATTGACTGTGGGGGTACTCTAGTATTATGGATTACTTGTAAAAAATTGCCGGCCTCCATGTGTGATATGCTTGTTTGATGGTGAGTAAATGCACCAGCTAACCAGTGGTGCTACAATAATATCTTTGCACTTAATGTTTTTTGAGAAGCAGTACAGCTGTCAAATATTAGCTAAAAACTGGCATGCATTGACCCTCATCATCTATGCAAAGGCCAGCTTGTATGGCTTGATTTGTGGCCACATTAGCCCCCTTGTTGGCTGATTTACCAAGGCACTTCCGTTGGGAACGTAATGATGTATGATGGTTTGCATCAGTACATACTTGATACTTGTGCACACTACTGTGCAATTTTAGGTCACTTTCGTAAACCTGAGAACTTAGGTGGTCCAAATACAATTACTATTGGCTGAATTTAGGCATATCCGTTTCTTTTCTGATGGTACTGTCATTATTTGAAGTAATAGTGTTGAGTATAGTTTCATTCAATTCTGAACTTTCTTATACATATTTGTCTTTTTGTGAGCTTTAAGTTGCTTAATCCTATAGTTTGGATGCTATAGGACAGGCCTACAAAGTTTCTTCGAAACTATAAATGTAAGACAATATGTAATACTGACAACAACTGACACTTGTATATCCTGATCTGATTACCACTAGTTCTGGCACACTGTGTTAAACTGTTACTGGTTATCATCAGTAGGGATTAGGGAAGTATCAAATGAGAACCATCACCAAAATAGGAGAACGAGAACTATAAATTCTAAGTTAAATAATATTAATAATTGGGGACTTGTCTCGCTGGATGAGGTGTGATGCCTTTGCAGTTCTTGAGTTATTAGCTTCAGCCTTCAATACATGTTACATGTCAGAGATCCTAAACAATATTGTAACATTATGCATGGTTCATAAGATTATTACTGTGTTACTTGTTCAACTTCGATGACACCTTCCTTGTTGCAGTTCTTTTAAATGCCAGATAGCCCACTGGAGACAAGGTCATAAAGATGAATGCCATCCACCAAGTTCTAATGTTACGCCAGATAATGGAGCTGATGTTGCAAAGGAAGGAAAAGTTGAACAGGGAAAAACTTATGAAGAAAATGCAGTGGCTGGTGTAGAACCGGTGGTTGAAATCATCATGCCAGTTGCTCTTAGGTCTGAAGCTTCAGGCGCATACCATATTGTGAAGAGTGTAAATGATAAAAGCAAAGATATGCCTTCGGAAGAGGTATCTGCTACCACAGAGGTTCCTGAATGTGGCCATTCCAACTGTGAGGTCAAGCTTCCTCAAATTACTCCGCAAGTAGCATCTTTTGACAGTAGAAAGACAGAATCAAAAATCAAACCTACAAATTTTGTTGAAAATGGTTCTTACACAAAGGACTTAGATGAGGTGCTGGTGTGTAAATCTAGAGCTTCTGCACCGAACATAAGTGGCCATAGCAGTTTTATCAATGAAGAACCATTAGTTCATTCCAAGGAACTTCATAAAGCTCAGGATGCTGATGTTAGTGAGGATTGCTCTCAGACTAGTCATAATAGAAAATCTGCAGATAAGAACAATTCTCAAGCTGCTGCAACTGTTGTCCAGGAACCCAAAAGTTCTAGGACTTCTCTTCATGTGGAAGTTGAACAGTCCAAAACAAAAGCTGCTGGTACAGACAACACCGAAAGCTCAAAATTTGTGCCATCCGTCTTAACTGTTGATAGAGTTTCTGCCATTCATGGTGGCCGTTTTGTAATACCTAATCCATCAAAAAGGGCTGATGATCTTTCTGAAAAGAATGCAAAACCATCAGACACAGCAGGTTCAACAGCAAATAGCCTTGCAACATCTCTGAAGAAAATTGTCAGGCAGCAAACAGCACCAAAAGTTGTGAGGCATTATCCATCAGAATTGGTAAATAAAACTGAATAGCTCTGTTTAGTTAGTTTATTTTGTCACTTCTATTTGCTAATATTTCTTTATTTTTCAGACACTTTTTCCGTATGAACTTTTCATCAAGCTCTATGACAAGGTTGAATTGCGCCCTTTTGGTCTTCATAACCTTGGCAATAGGTAAAACACTGAATTATTTCTGAAAAGTAACACATTGGAAGGTTAACCGGAATGGATATATGCATTTCTGTTAAGTTTATCTTATTCTTTTTTGTTTGGGCATTTCTAACATTCTAATCTGTTTGCATCCTACTTCCATTGGAGTCTGGTTGGCATATGAGTAGATCTTACTTTGCCCCTAATAGGGTTAGCCGTTGATTTGTTGACACTCAACACAACCGAATAACCTGTTACTCAAGATGGACTGGTTTCCTTCTCACAAATATAGATGAAGAAAAGAAAACGTGTGTCAGCTTGATTGGTCTGGTGTGCCCTGAAATATTCAAAGTTGATGGCTCCACTTTAATTCATGCAGCCAATTTGTGCTCATTGTATGCACAACATGCAGACCTACATGGGCATACTGTACCATTTTCCATTTCTCCGTGCAATCTGATTCCGATTGTCTTTTTGCTCTCGTTCCTACTGTTTTTTCACAATGGTTGGACTTCTAGTGTTGTATGACAAGATTATTGTGTTGCTCTGCATATTTTTTCCTGCTGTCCAATTTGCTGATGACTTACCGTTACATAGCACTTTATGATAAGTGAGGTGTTTTGGCAGGAATTGAGATATTTGAATTCATTGTTCTGTGTTCGCCCTGTCTGACATGTTTTTTGTTCTTTTGCAGTTGCTATGCAAATGCTGTCCTGCAGTGCTTGATGTTTACTCGACCTCTTACAACATATCTTTTAGAAGGACTTCATTCAAAAAATTGTAACTTTCCAATACTGTGTTACAACATTTTTTTCTCTATAATGCACTTCTTTGAGTAATTATTTAATATCTCGCTTTTTCTAGGTTCCAAAAAGGAATGGTGCTTCATGTGTGAATTTGAAAACTCATTGTGGAGGGCAAACAGGGCAAGACTGCTTTGTCACCAACTGGGATACTCTCTCATTTGCACGACATTGGAAGTAGCTTTGGTCCTGGTAAACAAGAAGATGCTCACGAATTCCTTAGGTAAGACAACATTCATTATTTATATTTTTATTGGTTATTGTCAGTTGACACTTTAAGAAGCTTAAGCATGAGTTTACACAACTGGCAGAAGCTATGAATAGTTAAGTGTCAAAACATTGAATATAGTGGTTTTCACAATGATTTAGCCCTTAATTTGAATTTGCTTGATGTCATACCTTTTAAGTGGTCAATTATGATGTGTGGGTGGAAGGAAAAAGTGTCCTCCTGGTCTCTGCTTAACACTTGCCTTTTCTAGTGGTGGATGAGCTCTTTTGCAATCATTGATTATTTAGATGTCCTTCTATTAGGGCTGAATTTGTAACACAACAGTGCAGCATTATCTGATTAGTGTGTCCAAGTTATGTTCAACAGTACAACTAGTCAACTACTACCGTACTACACTTCTTAATTTGATTTTTATTTTCCTGTGAAACTGAAGGTTAGTTGAAGGCATCACTCAGTATAGTTGTTTGAATTCGTTGTCCCTACTGGTTGCTGATTGCCATTCTTACCAGTACGACGTTGTCTGAATAATGTATTTTTTTTCGAAGACTCTGAATAGTGAATATTAAATAGAAAACCTGATAGAGAAATTACCTCGTCGGGCGGTGGACGCGACGCGAAGGAATCGCGCGCGGGTGGGGTGGCGGCGTCCGCGCGGTGGAATAGAGATGCGATCAGAAAGTAAGGAGGGAGGGGCGGAAGTTTAGGATCTAAATGTATCTGATACCATGTAGAAAGGTAGAGAGATAGGAAAACACCTCACGCCCTCTTAGGGGGGTGACCTTTCATATATATAGCCCAATATGGCTTGGAGTACAAGATGTCCAGATACAACGTATACAAGGACTATACATGTCTAATAATTTATTTGGGTATGTACTGATGTTGCAAATGACCATATCTTAAGTGAAAAGTTTAATTAATTTTAGTCAACTCATTTTTTTCCAAGAGTAATGTTTCATGGGACCACACTACTGATATGTTTACAGGTATGCCATTGATGCTATGCAATCTGTATGCATGAAGGAAGCCAGAAAAAGTGGTGCTCATTGTTTAGCTGAAGAAACAACACTTGTGCAATTAATATTTGGGGGCTATCTGCGATCTAAGGTTCTCTTCACAGAACAGCTTAAAGCCCTGTTATTTCTATATATTCAGTTACCAGAGACCAGTTATCTAATGAACTAGCCTTTTAACATTCCTATTAATTGTTTCACTTTCCTCTTTCTTTGCTAGATAAAATGCACGAGGTGTCATGTTAGTTCTGAGCAATATGAGCAAATGTTGGATCTTACTGTTGAAATAGACGGCGACATCAGTTCACTCGAAGAAGCACTTCAGCGGTTTACATCTACAGAAATCTTGGATGGTGATAATAGATATCAGTGCAAAAGGTTGTATTTGTTGATCTTTAGCTTTCTGAACCTGCTCATGCTGTTCCCTTTAGTGTTCATTACATTGCTTGTGTTTTATCACCAGACCACAGTCCTTGAGCTGTCACTGCAAATTTTAGTAAACTAAGGACTTCAATTATAGTATTGTCATATAATTTTAAAAGGGATTATAGGCATCCACATCTCTTAGGTTACCTTCACTTGCTGAGAATTGAGGGTTGATAATATTTTCGCCATATCATTTAATCAGGATTTTTAAGGGGAAATGAAAACATTGCCTTAAATTCTGAATTCACCAAAATAAAATGGAATGAATGGAAAACATGATAGGTATGTTCCAATTCTTGTGAAAACTGGCCAAAAGTAGATGCAAAGAAACAAATTTTAATTGTAAGATTATCAAGTGGCATGAGAATACCAGTTTTAATTTGTACTGTAGGCATGTTATTAATGTTTTCTGCGAGAAAAAGATGGATGGGTGATTTTATTCCTTGTTCTATGCTGTTTTCTTCTACCATGACTACCTAAGATGACTCCTAACTCTGCTCTGTATTCTGTAACGTCAGATGCAAATCCTATGAGCGTGCTAAAAAGAGGTTGACAATATCAGAAGCACCAAATGTCCTGACTATTGCATTGAAAAGATATCAGGTACCATCCGGAGTACTACTTACTTTTCCTATGGACTCTGTCATAGCAAAAGAAGCTACATGCTGAGGGCACTTGTCTAGCCCTCTTATGTGATGAAAAACGCTGACATCAGTGTCGTTAACTTTTTCTGGAGGTCATACTTTTATGTGTCTTAATTTGGATTAAGTTCAATAAGCCTCGAAATTTTGTGTAGAAATCCAGTAATCATTC
Organism: Bonia amplexicaulis; assembly: GCA_036346245.1. Lineage (NCBI taxonomy): Eukaryota > Viridiplantae > Streptophyta > Magnoliopsida > Poales > Poaceae > Bonia > Bonia amplexicaulis. The sequence goes on along the minus strand of CM070758.1, from coordinate 11,932,453 downwards.
CCCCCTTCTTATTTGTGCAGTCTGGCAAGTTTGGGAAGATCAGCAAAGCCATCAGATTCCCAGAGACCCTGAACTTGTCTTCCTACATGAGCACAACTGATGACAATTCTCCTGTTTACAGCCTATATGCAGTGGTTGTCCATCATGATATTATGAATGCTGCCTTTTCTGGCCATTATGTATGTTATGTGAAGGATACATATAGGAAGTGGTACAAGACAGATGACAGTCAGGTATACTTTTTCTGGACATCTCAAGGTGCCTAGGCCTGGCCATTGTGTGTTAAAAAGTCATCTTTCGGAAAGCTGGTTATATGTTAATACCTGGATCTTTTGGGTAACCCTGTTTCGATATTTAGTTTTTTAGCAATATTAAAAATGGACTATAAACCGTGTGGGAAGTTTGAACAGTGATAAGACTATGCATCTTATTGGATAGTACGCATAATATATATGTATGTAACAGAATAGTAAACAGATTATATGACTTCAATTATCATTGCATTGGTGTTCCTCAGGCATGAAAGCTACCTGCCCTGGGGTATCATCAATATGAATCAGTTGTAGTGATCTTCTATTCTAAATAGCTTCTTTGTTGTGTGCAGGTCAAACCTGTATCTCTGGAAAACGTCATGTCAAAGTGTGCATACATGCTGCTCTATGCAAGGTGATTTACCAGAGCTCTCTTATTTGAACCGATAGTAGCAGTTATCCTGTGTGTTCCTGTCAGGATTTGTATCATGACATTCTAAATCATCCATCAACTATATCAGGTGTTCACCAAGGGCTCCTAGCTCTGTGAGACAAGCGATGATGGCTCTAGACCCAGCACGTGGAAAGAAGGCCAAGCAGAAGCTAAACTCGGGACGGACACCATTGCAAGGAGGTTCCTTGACCAGACACCAAGGTGGCCAGTTGCATACAGATCACATAGCAGATGACCTCACCCGGACATTTGACAGATTTGGAGATTCACCGTATCCACCGGCAGAACCTCCAAGTCCAAGTGAGAGCTCATCGCTGTTTAGCAACTCCGATGCCGGGTCGTACAGCACTGTGAGCACAGATAGCAGCGAAAGCACAAGGAATTCGACCAGCACTGATGATTACGAAGAATACTTATTTGGGGCCTCAGATCAAATGTACCCGGGAGGCCCTATGGTAGCACACGAGAACGACTGTATGACCTATTCCCGGTCGAGGTCTAGCTTGGGAACCAGCTCATCTTGTCGAGAGGTGGATCGGTTAGGAGGCGTTGAGAGGCTTGTTGAGCACAGGTATCAGGGTACCAGAGGGGGTTGGGTTGAGGAGGATGAAAGGTCGTCGTCCTTATGTACTGACCGAAGTAAACAACACTCGAGTAGTAGTAAGTTAACAGAGCAATATAGGCAGTTAGATGGGACTCAACATGACACTGGAGAAGCCAGGGGCAGTGTTTTATTGAGAAGACCGGCTAGGGAAAGGACCGCCCAAACATTTTATTGATATGTGAAGGGTTTGGTTGTAGAGAAATAATAATGTAGTATGTATTATTATCTCGTTGCAATGGAAAAAAGAAAAGTTGGGCAGTTAGTAAAAATGGAAGAAATTTCAGTCAGCGCATGCCTTTATTATTATTTTTACTTTGGATAATTACCAGGGGAGCTGCACGCCTTTGGCATGCGTCAGCTGATATTTCACTGTGGATTAGAGATGGCAACGGGCATAAACCCGCTGGGTTTTGCTATCCCAAACCCGTGCCCATGAAAATTGGATGTGCCCGTTAAAAAACCCATGCCCATGACGGGTGCAGATTTTTGCCCAGACCCATGCCCACTCGATAACGGGTACCCACGGTCGCCCGTGCCCAACAACATTGTGCAGATTGCGAGCGGTGCAATGCTTAGCAAGTCAACAATAAATTCAATTTATGTGCTACTATGTATGAAACAAGCAACGACAAATCAACAATGCACATCACTAGTTCACTCCATCAATTCTCAGTTCATAGTTCATTGGCATAGCATATCATTACAAGTTCACGGTTCACAACTCATTTAAAACCAAAAGGAGAGACATCAACTGCTCCTTGTACTTGACTAATGGGCTATGGGTGGATTGGTTTGCCGGGAGGCCGGAGTGCAGGTTTATAACTCCTATGGATCGGGTTTATATTACCCATGGGTTTACGGGTTTGGGTACTATAGAACGCACTGAACCCGCAGACCCGATGGGTTAGGCTTTTTGCCCATTAAGAGACCCATAGGTTAGGAAATTGAGCCAGACCCATGCCCTAATAGAGTAAAAACCCACTGGGTATCGGGTTTCGGGTACCCATTGCCATCTCTACTGTGGATTGGTGCTTAGTTGCTTGCGCTTAAGTTTGACCATTCATAAATCGCCACTTGAGGTTGTGTCGCAGTTTACACTTGACCATCCATAAAATTACCCTTGTGGAAATTTCTTGCCGCACGGGCGGTAAAAGCCGCCACTTGCTGCAGGGGAAAGGTTGGTATCATAGGCCGGTGGCCGGTTCCCGGTGGGACATGGACGTACAGCCTGATCTATAGTTAAATTGATCCGGTGCCTTCAATTGGGCAGGTGGATAAATCTGGTATTTGCTGGTAGCCTGGTAGGCGGCTAGCAACGACCAACTACTTTGATCATAAAGTTCGGTGTTCTGTGCATGCATCAGTTCCGCAGCACGCAGCCTCTAGTTTTCGTTGTGGAGTATCTGCGGAGGCACCGATTTTTTTAAATAATCTATTTTATTTTAAATTATAGTAATATATCTATTTATCGCTCTACCGTTGACTATCTTAGACTAGTCGTCCAATGATGAAGCGATACGTGGCCAAGTCACTCGACCGTTGAGCGACTAGCCCAAGCCACTCGACCGTTGAGCGACTTGGCCTTAGTTGCTCAATCGTAGAGCGACAACTCGATAAGTAGCCTATCGATTGAGCGATTTAAAATAATAATATTATTATTTGTTAATCTGATGAAAATAATTGTGAAGAGTAAATGACAAGTTTTGTAGGTAATACATTCAGCAAATCTTGTTTGCAGGTTGTTATTTTTTTGGAAATAAAAGAGTAGACAATGTAGGTTGGTCCGTTTGTGATTTTTGTATATTCTTAAGGTACGAAATATATTACATTCATAATAACATTTTGTGATCGTCGTATGTTGTTGTAATGCGATAAATTTCTAAAGAATTTTGTGAGGACAATTGAGCTAACAATAATTCGTAAGTAGGAAGGTAAGTGATATTACGATGCAACAGTGAGTTCATACACGGAGGAGAACTTTGGATAAATAACGTAACGATAACAACACGATAGTTGATCCGACAAAGAGGTTACATGGCACTCAGGTTAACGAACTAAGCACGATACATGTATACCTTTAAGGAATTAGAAATTCATGAAACATATAGACGAAGTGGGTCAAACTACTGCGTGGAACGTAGCTATTTGCCCTTCCTCCCAAGGTCAGCGTTGTAGTCCTTGCCGGACGCCCTAGTCTTAGCCGCCAGTTCAAGCTTTCTCTCGCGCTCCTCCTCACGAGCCTCGCACTCCCAATGCTTGCACGTCTCTAGATGAGCTTGCATCTCCCGCCGAATACGCTCACCTCGATCTTCGCTGTGCCGCCGCTCCTCCCTCCTCTCATGTGCCATCTTGGCATCCCACTCCTCGTAGTCCAGACACCACTAGTCGTGCGGGTGGATCTCCTGGTCGATCCACTTACGATACACACATAGCGGATTCGGAGACTATGGAAGAGGGGAGAGCTTATTAGTGCATGCCATATAAGAGAATAGTTAGGGAAATATACTATAATCCGTCCTTACCAGCTGCCGGTAGCGGGCCGTGTCCCAACGCCGATCGGAATAGTCCCTACGAACCCAGTTGTACACCTCCGCAAGGTTAGTGGTCATTACGTCGTACCTCATACCGTCCGTGTCGTGCAACAATGACCACTTCTTCAATGGCTCGGCCTCAATCTAATGGGAGAAGCACTTGATGTTCCTCGAGGTCCTCCGTGTCACACCGGGAGGGTCAAGCTCGGCAATGGTGCGAGGCGTTCGGGTTGCGTCGGCCCAGGAATGGGCGGACGCTTGTTCCTCTCGACGACATGATTCTTAGTGTGCTCCTCCAACATCTCTCACAGCGCATCAAATTTACGTTACTGGTTCTTCATAGACAGCATCTTGAACAGCTTCATCAACGGTTGTTGCCGGAACTGCTTGAAGAAGTTGGCCATCAGATGATGAATGCACCATCTATTCCTCATGTCTGGCTAGGAACGACCCCTCCGGATCTTGCTGAAGTTTTCTTATGTCCTTCATTATCCCGGGGTGGCAATCATGTATTATACAGACATTAGGATGTGCCCCAACTACTTCCTCCTTCAGATATCGAAGGAACCACAACCACTTGTCGAAATTCTCACTTTCGATAAATGGGATAGCCAAGGGTAGAATCTGATTGTTGTCATAAATGTCAATTGATGTCAAAATCTGCCCCTTGTATTTCCCAGTTAGGAACGTCCTGTTGACTGAGATCACGGGAAACATGTGCTCGAAAGTGTTGATGCAGACACCGAAGGCTAAGAAGGTCCTCTACAAAACCATGAAACCTAACGGTCTTCTGGATCACTTATCCTTCACAGTAATGTATGTGCCTGGATTTCTGTCCCACAACACCTAGAGCATACAAGGAAGGTTGTACTTGAATTTCTACTTCGCACGCTATGCCTTCGCATAACTAATCTTATACTTGAATTTTTGCTCGATAGCCACCATAATGTGCTTGGTCTCCAGGTCCTTTTTCACCATCTCTCGTACATGATATTGCCTATGAAGGTGGAGTCAGGTTGTGATGCTTCGGCAAAACACTACTTAGCACGCAGGAGTGCGCCTCCACCTTGGAAACAATCCACTGAGTCTCATACTTGGGTCTGCATGCGTGCACATGCCACAGACAACCAACCTACTCAGAACCACGGTGTACTGCCCCTGGTTGGATTTTAGGACCCAAAATGTTCGCTACATGGACAAGGTCCACAGCTTGTCAGCAAACATCGCATGAAGCCGAACCTCCGTACCATCGTACTCCTACGGTGATTCATACTCGTCGTGCACATAAAGACTCTCAACATCCACCCTATTCCATCCTGCGGCATGGGACCTTCAGCCTCATCGAAAGAGTCATCGTCATCCTCTTCTAAAGCTTTCTCCTTGTCCCAGACGTCCAGTCATCGATCTCCATCTGACATACTATGCTGTCGACATACTCCCATGCATCCACATGTCTAGTGAGCTTAGCGTACATTGTGTGATCTTACTAATTTGTCTCAACAACATCTGCATACGCCTGTCCGGTGGGCTCAGCGTGCAGTGTGTGATATTCTAGTTCTGCCTCCGCAACATTGGCCATCGCGTCCTCTTCATGAACCATGGGTTGCGCGCCCAAGCTGCTCCCACCAACCGGACGATAGCTATTGGCAAGGCCTCCTGCATCTCCCTTCGAATATGCTTGCACGAGTAGTATACACTCGTATTCACGTCGTCGATAGCCTTCTACAAAGCCCTTCCATGCAACCGTACCCATCAGTCTCCTCAACTCCCGCTGAATGTTCATGGAAGACCGACTCCAAAGCCCATGTACGACAACATTGCACACCTCGGGGTCCAAGGAGAAGCTATATGTGAGCCAGTGTAGAACATATTCGATTAGAGTATTCTCCACATCTGGGTGTACCAAACTGACTTGCGAGAAACTGCTCAAGTCAACGTCGTGTGGACCTTCACGAATGGTATCAATACCGTAATGCACTTTTAATCTTATGGGCTCGGACATGACTGATTTCTCACTGTAAATATTACTATTTCTCAACATACATTCATTAAATACATGCTAAACTAGTAAGTAGCGACACGTTGCGTATATTCGGATGAGAACAAGAACGGATAAGACTATTACCTTCACGCAAAGACCTTCTCTCCTTATCAACAAGCTTTCTTTATTTTTCTCTCTTACCTCACGAGCTTCTCTCCTTCTCTCCCTCTCCTAAGCTCCTCTCCTTCTCTCCCTCTCCCGAGCTCCTCTAGTTCTCCCTCGCTCGCAACCTTCTCCCCCTCTTCACTTCCCCTCTCCTCTCACTCTTTTTATCATCTCTCAAGCCCCTCTCGTTCTCTTCCAAAGAGAAATGGTGAGAGAGACCATGAGGGGGTTGGGTCAAATAGAAATAGATGAGCTGGCAGCAAATAGTTGCTCCACCATTGAGCGACTAGTACTAGTCACCCAATGGTTTGGCGACTAGAGACCAAGTCGCTCAATGGTCGAGCAACTTGGTCACGTGTTGCTCGACCGTCGGGCGACCAACCTAAGTCGTTCAACGGTGAAGTGACAGATGGACGTTTATATAAAATAAAAACACAAATATATTAGTGTAATTTAAAATAAAAAAGATTATTTAAAAAATCGATGCATTATGATTTGTGTCTGGAAAACAACCCAACAGAGGTATAGCTCTGTGGAGTCTCGACCACTAAAAGGCTTCAACACGGTTTCTGTTGGAAATACGCCCTAAAGACAGTCTTAGAGATAATTTTGTTGGTTCGACCATATTGTTTTGATTACGTTGGCTCGACCACATTGTTCCGTTATATTCATGATCTATTGTATAATATGTTATCTTGTTCCTTGAATAATATCGTTAATATTTATTATCGAGTATGTGACTTGATTGTAAAACTCTATATTTCTGCGATTATTTTTCTTAAACGATCCTTAGTCGAAAACATATGAAGACACATATGAATAGATTAACATATGCATTGACCGATGACCATGTTTCATGGGTCATAGGTATGGAGATATCAAACTAATGATATGAGCACATGTTAGAGAACATGGGGTTGGATCGACCCACCATGAGACACTGCGAGAACATTGCATTCTTACATGTCATCAGTTGGTCTCATTGACAATGTGTATGCTATGTCCTTAGACTTAAGGTCGTCGCACACACTCGTGATGCTTAATGGCTAACTTAAGGGTTGTCAAACGCTACTCCGTAACTAGGGAGGTATAAAGGTAGCTTTCGGGTTTGTCATGATGTATGCATCGAGACATAATCAATCAAGATAGGATTTTCCACTCCATGCAACGGGAGAGATATCCCTAGGCCTCTCAAGTGATTAGATTCTAGAAATGTATGGCCATGCTACTCGCGGTTAAAGAGTTAACCGTAGTCGGGGGAATTCAAGTCATCTAATCGAGAAAGAGTGGTCGAACTAGCCAACAATGATGGCATGTACTCGCCTTGAATTTGACCGATATCGTGAGGCAAAGGGAAATAAATATGAATTTTGTTAAGGTTCGTCTGATATAATATTTACATATATTTGGGAATTGGCATGTCCTGCTAGGGGCCGCTACCGATTAGTGGACGAGTAGGAGTACTCGGGCCATATAGAAGTGTACGTGAACCTATAGGGTCGCACACTTAAAGGGTTGTGATATAATTTGGATGGTGATCTGAGTTCAAGTAGGCCACGAGTTCCTAATGGGCCTCAAGTTCGAGGACTATTATGGATGCCTATAAATAGAAAAGCATGGTGGTATAGGGTTTGTGACACAGAGAGAATTTGAAATTCCTAAAATCCTAGACGCCACACCTTTCTCATCTAATACCACGCTGCCAGTAGTAGCACTCCGGCGCGCGGTGTTCCTGCCCTGTACGTGTGGATACCTTGGAGGTGTTGATGTGAAGCTTTAGCACTAGGACAATCCGCAACCTGTGACGATCACAAAGATCTGAAGAAGGAGACGTGCGGCTGGTATGACTACGATCGCATGAACACACTACATTGACTCTACTTATGCTACGAGTCTATGCGTCTAGTGGTAATCTCGTGATCTATTACCAGCGAAGGTTCCTTGTTTACGTGGTATAATTTTTAAATTGTGCTTGCATAGCCTACCCGTAGTGCTTCAGTGGTATCAGAACCATCCTGTCTAGTTTTAGATTCGGGTTTGATGCATATGGTGATATGTGGGAGTCGTAGATATGATCTATTACTATTTTTGTGGTCATTCTATATGGTGGATTGGTTTTGGCGGTGGTCGATATGATCGTCGACGCGCGAAGGTCGATAGATGGGTTCACGATCGCTATTCCGTGATCGTGTTTTTGTGGTCGAATCACGACTTGCCTCTATCGGTCGATTTTCTGCCATTAGGGCAGACAGTAAAGGCATAAATCCATAGAGCACGTGAAGATCAATTTTGGTTGATCAAATCGGAGTTGTGATCGAAAAGGGTTAATATGATTAATCCAATGTGATTTGCATGAATGGATCAGTAGATTGAACATACGTAGTCCAAAACATTTGTAATAGGGGCTTCCGCCCTTGTGAACTTGAGAGGGGCTACCGCCCCTTAGATCCCGCTCCGCTCACCAGCGAGCGGAATCGCCGAACAGGACCTTTATGACTAGAACAATAACTTGGTAGTTAGATAAAATATGATTCTATGCATATTTATTTTGTAGGATTATTGTGAATAGTATGACCCATTATTAGTGCGAATGATGTATGAGATGCATATATGTATGTAATACTCATGACATGCGTGTCATGTTTATTGTAGCCCAAGGTTGTATGTATTTGTATAACGACCTGCATGTCGACTTGTGTTGCTTCTTCACTCCTTGTAACCTATACTAGTACATGCTATGGAGTAATAGCATAGTGGGAGTACTTGGAGGTTTTGGCCACTTGGAGACATGGCAAATAGGAAGCATGGCGATAAAGACCACCATGTGAAAGGGCTATACTATATCACGATGCAATGTGATTGTCTGTGAATGGCTTTATACTTCTGTTCATTTATTTCTATGCATGTTATTTTATTGCTCCAAATGCTTTTAACATGGTAGAAATAAAATTCCCTCACATAATATTAAGCTAAATTGATGCCCTTCCAATTAGTTGCACCATCTAAAACCATGTATTTTAATATTAGGCCGTGCTAAAGCAAAGTGCCATTAATTATCCTTGACTTGATGGGTTTGTGTCGAACACTCACATGCAAAGAATTGGTTTAACTTGACAAGGTCATCATAACGGTTATTGACCTTAGGGCATGAGGTTGGGTGCCAGAGCATAGAGATGTTACCCAATAACGAGAGTTATATAGAGATATAATTAGCAAATGGTTGCTTAACAAATTCACTAATCTTCTAGCAATGATGCCAAAGCTCACTATTAGATAGTTGATTGTGGGTCTTGAATCACTAAATGTCATAAGAGGGATATGGTATTTAGAGGAGTATCTCAATTAAATTGTTTGATAGAAGTTACTTTTCGTGAACATATATCTTAATTTTGCATATTTTGTGTTGTAGATCATGGCACCAAATGCTTCTAGTTTCATTTTATGATCTGCTATACCTATTTCCAATTTTGCCTTACGTTCGATACTTGATAAAGAAAAAGTGAATGAAACGAATTTTGCAGACTGGTCCTACAACCTAAGAATTTTTCTTAGGCAAGATAAAAAGGAACATATTCTAGAGGATCCAATTCCAGAAGTGTCTGATGAAAATGCTACTACTACTTTTAAAAACACCTATAGAAAGGCATGTGATGAGCCCCTTGATGTTAGCTATCTCATGCTTGCTGCCATGGACTCAAACCTTCAGAAGAAATTTGAGAACATAGAGGCTTACGATATGATCGTGGCACTTAAAGGCATGTTTGAGACACAAGCAATAAGTGAGATATGAGATCTCAAAAAAATTGTTTGGGTGTAAGCTAGCTGAGGGTAGTCTGGTGAGCCCTCACGTGATCAAGATGGTGGGTTACATACAGAGCTTGGAAAACTTAGTTTTCCCCTTAACCAAGAGTTGGCTACCGACTTGATTCTTGCTTCGCTTTTTGCGAGTTATGGGCAATTCATTTTGAACTTCCATATGAATGGCTTAGACAAGAATATCACCAAGCTACATATGATGCTCAAGATTGCAGAGGATAGCATTGAGAAAAGCAACGGTCATGTGATGATGGTGCAAAAGACTACGAACTTCAAAAAGAAGTCTAAGATTTTGGGCAAAAGAAAGGGCACGAGAAAACTCAAGATGAGATCTCAAGTATCAAATCTAAGCTTTAGAGCTTAAGATTGGCGCTGCACCTGATACTATTTGCTACCATTGCAAAGGCACTGGACATTGGAAGAGGAACCGCAAGAAGTACTTGGCAGAACTGAAAAATAGGAAGGAAGTAAGACTTATACTTTAGGTATAAATGTTATAGAAATAAATCTTGCTACTTCTCATATTGGTTCTTGGGTATTTGATGCCGGATCGATTGTTCATATTTGCAATTCAATGCAGGGGCTGATAAAGAGTAGGAGTTTAGCAAGAGGCGATGTTGATCTTTGTGTAGGTAATGGAGCAAGAGTTGTTGCGTTGGCTATTGGCACTTTACCATTATCTTTAGTCAATATATTGAGTATAAGTAGCAGAGCAATGTAAACGAGAAAGAAGTGAACAAGAGCGATCGGTTGCGATCAAGAAGTTGAGGAAAAGAAAAAGAAGAGAAGTGGAAGTGCTTTGGCTCCCAAGAAAACAAATTGTGTTCGCGTGCTTTATCGAGTGCTCGAAGGTAACGAGTACATGAGTACTCGAAGAGATGGCAAAGTGGTTGTGGTTGAAGGCGCTGGTGTTTGTAGTCGAAGTATCGAGTACTCGTAACTCGGTTACGACTATGTGAAAAGTGCAGCAGGAGTGTGGTCGTAAATCTTATCAAGGAAAAGCTACGAACACGTATGCAACACAGGAGGCGTGGTCGTTACGAGGACGTATTAGTCGTAACAAGGCTACAAGTACAAACCGATCAGGTAGACGCAGTCGTAAGCCGGAGTGGTCGTTACTTAGTTACGAGTACGTGCACAGCAGCGACTACTAAGATCGAAGCTTTAACATGGTCACAAACATCAACTGGGCCAACAATTGGTATTAGAGTCTAAGGGGACAAAGCAATGGCCAGTAATACTGGTGATCCGTCGAAGTCAGGAGCGCTCATCAAGGTAACGGGCAATGAGCTCGATCCATCAAAGACAGGCGTGCTCGTCAAGCCGACGACAAGAAGCGCCACGATCCCGATTCAATACCCGATGTTGAGCGAAACAAATTACAGCATATGGGTGTCAATATGAAGTTAATCTTGCGTTCGTTAGGGGTATGGTCGGCGGTCGAAGATGGAGATGACGATGGCGACAAGGATTAAGGCGCGATGGTGGATATATCACAAGCGGTGCCAGACGATGTGATGATGTCGATCGCTGAAAAGGAGACGACAAAAGAAGACTGGATCACACTCAGGGAGATACGGGTAGACAAAGATCGCGTCAAGAAGGCACGCGCTCAAGTGCTTAAATAGCAACCGAGCAAGTTGCAGATGGAAGACTCAGAGATGATCACCGAGTACTTCATGAAACTCACCATTCTGGTGGGTGAGATCTGTTCGCTCGGTGCAAAGCTAGAAGAGAGTGACGTTATCGAAAAACTGTTCAATTCGGTCCCAGATCAATTCCTACAGATTATCAAAATGATCAAACAGTTCAGTGATGTCGCAGCAATGTCACTCACAGAGGCGATCGGTCATCTTAGAGCCTTCAAGGAAGGACCCAAGGGTCGACGGCACTCGAAGGACGAAGGAGAGAAGATAATCCTCACCCAAACTAAGTGGGAAGTGAGGAACTCGAAGACTAAGAAGGAGGGCTCTAGTAGCGCTGAGAGAGGAGGACATCATGAGAATGGTCGAGGATGTGACCGTGGACAAGGCAGTGGTGAAAGATTCCATGACAAGTCACATATCAAGTGCTTTGAATGTGATGAATATGGGCACTACGCGTCGGAGTGCTGCAGCCACATAAAGTGTTTCAACTGCAACAAGTACTACGCTTCGAACTACCGAAGCAAGAAGGACGAGGAGGTAAACCTCACCAAAGTGGAGAAGAATGATGAGCTAGTACTACTTCTTTCCTTATGTGTCGAAGAGACACCGGGCATGGTGATCTTGAATGAGAAAAACATAGTTCCTAAACTACGCACGGAGGAAGGCTACAACAATCACACTGATTGGTGGTACCTGGACAATGGAGCCTGCAATCACATGACGGGATATCGCTCCATGTTCCATGAGCTCGATGAGAAGATTTCGGGCAAAGATTGGCGATGGCTCCACGGTTGAAATAAAGGGCAAAGGATCGATATTGTTGCAATGTAAGAACGGCGATCAGAAGTTGGTATCTGAAATTTATTTGATACCTAGACTGTGCAACAATATACTTAGTCTTGGACAGATGATAGAAGAATGATGCAGGGTGGTGCTGCAGGATGAGTTCTTGCGTGTCTATCTAAAGAACAATAATCTGTTGATGAAAGTGAAAAGATCTCTAAACCGGTTGTACAAGATTTCCTCAAAAACTTCTAAATCGACTTGTCTGAAGAACAGCCTGGAGGAGCCGAGCGGCAACGAAGAGCAAGCTCGAGAGGGTGATCAACATGACGAGTCCCAAGAGATAACTGTGCTAAGCACGGAAGCCAATGGCTCAGATCAAGGCTGTGGATGTTGGCCCAGTTGATATTTACGATCACGTTGAATCTTTGATCTTAGTAGTCGTAGCTCGTTTATGACTACGTTGTGGTTTACGACAACTAAGCTAGTTACGACCACTCTTTATTGCAGTGCACGTACTTGTAATCGAGTAATGACCACTCCGACTTACGATTGTGTCTTCCTGATCGATTAGTACTTGTAGCCTTGTTACGACCATCACATCCTCGTAATGACCACGCCTTTTGTGCTGCATACGTGCTCGTAGCTTTTCCTTGATAAGATTTACGACCACTCTCACACTACGCTTTGCACGTACTCGTAACTGAGTTATGAGTACTCGATACTTTGACTGCAAACACTAGCGCCTTCGACCATGACCACTTTGCCGCCTCTTCGAGTACTCCTATACTCGTTACCTTCGAGCACCCATGGTTCTCGATGATTTCGAGCACTCGATAAAGCACGCAAACATAGTCCATTTTCCCGGGAGCCAAAGCACTTTCGCTTGGCCCGGCGGGAGGCGGGGAGCGGGGCTCGAGCAGCGGGAGCCGGGGAGGGGAAGAGAATCGGCTCACGCTAGCCAGGGGTGGGAGGCTTTGCCACCCCCAGGGCAATATACCCTTTGAGGTGGCTCGGGAAGCGGTGAGGAGGAGGAGGAGGCGTGAGGCGTGATGCCGGCGGCGAAGGTGGTCGGGAAGATCTTGGTGAAGGCCAAACGCGATCCTTGGTGCGGTGAAGCCGATGGAGGGTCGGCGGGGCCGGGAGCACGGTGGTGGTCGGCGGCGTCTTGGGCATGACCGGGAGGACTTGGCCGTGAGGTCTGGCCGGTGGGAGGTCTTGGGAGGCCGAGATGGGTTTGTGGGGTCCTGAGCTGGTGTATGAGCTTGGAATCGAGCTCGGGTGGCATGAGTCGGCGGGGAGGAGGTCGCCGGAGATGGGAAGAAACACACGGGGCGATTTTGGGCTTTGAAGTTCAATTACAGCGGAGAGGAAAAGCGCGAGGAGAGCGGAGGAAGCTCGGGAGCTTTATGGGCGCGGGAGGCCGGCATCGAGTGCCTCCCGTCTTTGTCCTTTCATGAGCGTGGTGCGGGCGTAAGGCGGGCGGCGGTAGGTGGCGCCGCGTGGGCGGTTTGGGAGAAACCCGGGCGGCAGCGGTGCATGGTTGCCACGGAGGAAGGAGCCGGCGTAGCGAGGAATGGCGGTAGCGAGGGGAAAAGCGCGGTCGAGGCGGCGGTGTCCTCGGTCGAGGCGGATCCATTGTCCGGAGGGGATGGGATTGTTGTCCGGCGGCTGTGAGAAGCAGGCGGCGAGGGGAGGAGGAAGAAAATAGTCTTGGTGGGGTGCGGTGGGGTTGGGCCGGTTGGCAGTGGTGTACGGCCGGTCGATTCCGATTTTCTTAAATTTTATTTTTTCTTTTATTGTTTTATTTAATTTCTTCCTTTTATATGTATTTACATACATATGTATATATATATTTTAATCCTAATTTTATGAGGAGTTTATCTTTATTAAAAACCCTTTTATGCTATTTTCATTTTCCATATATAGATAATTATATCCATATACATACATGCTTCTATTTTATTTCCTCCCCTCATTTCTTTAGTAAAAATTTAACCATACTATTATTCTCAAATTTTTAGGACCAACTGTATTCATTTTGCACTGGATCATCTTTTCAAATTCTTATTTTAAAATCTTTGTTTTCTAATACTTTATTTTCTTTGGCCTTTTGGAACCTTAATCATAATTTAAGAAATGCTTTAAAAGTAAATTTTCAAAACAATTATAAAACAATAAATACAGAAATGTTTATATTTTAAATTTCCAAATTTTCAGGATGTTACAGTATGGTCAGCGGTCAAAGATGGAGATGACGATGGAGATAAGGATCAAGGCACGATGGTGGATATATCACAAGCGGTGCCAGACGATGTGATGATGTCGATCGCTGAAAAGGAGACGGCAAAAGAAGACTGGGTCACGCTCAGGGAGATACGGGTAGACGAAGATCGCGTCAAGAAGGCACGCGCTCAAGTGCTTAAATAGCAACTGAGCAAGTTGCAAATGGAAGACTCAGAGATGATCACCGAGTACTTCATGAAACTCACCACTTTGGTGGGTGAGATCTGTTCACTCGGTGCAAAGCTGGAAGAGAGCGACGTTGTCGAAAAACTGTTCAATTCGGTCCCAGATCAATTCCTCCATATTATCGAAATGATCGAACAGTTCGGCGATATCGCAGCAATGTTACTCACGGAGGCGATCAGTCATCTCAGAACCTTCAAGGAAGGACCCAAGGGTCAACGGCACTCGAAGGACGAAGGAGAGAAGATAATCCTCACCCAAACTAAGTGGGAAGTGAGGAACTCGAAGACTTAAAAGGAGGGCTCTAGTAGCGTCGAGAGAGGAGGACATCACGAGAATGGTCGAGGATGTGACCGCGGACAAGGCGGTGGTGAAATATCCCATGACAAGTCACAAATCAAGTGCTTTGAATGTGATGAATATGGGCACTACGCTTCGGAATGCTGCAGCCACATAAAGTGTTTCAACTGCAACAAATACTACGCTTCGAACCACCGAAGCAAGAAGGACGAGGAGGTAAACCTCACCAAAGTGGAGAAGAATGATGAGCCGGTACTACTTCTTTCCTTATGTGTCGAAGAGACACCGGGCATTGTGATCTTGAATGAGAAAAATATAGTTCCTAAACTACGCACGGAGGAAGGCTACAACGACCACACTGATTAGTGGTACCTGGACAATGGAGCCTGCAATCACATGACGGGAGATCGCTCCATGTTCCATGAGCTCGATGAGAAGATTTCGGGCAAAGTTTGGCAATGGCTCCACGGTTGAAATAAAGGGCAAAGGATCGATATTGTTGCAATGCAAGAACAACGATCAGAAGTTGGTATCTGAAATTTATTTGATACCTAGACTGTGCAACAATATATTCAGTCTTGGACAGATGATAGAAGAATGATGCAGGGTGGTGCTGCAGGATGAGTTCTTGCGTGTCTATCTAAAGAACAATAATCTGTTGATGAAAGTGAAAAGATCTCTAAACCAGTTGTACAAGATTTCCTCAAAAACTTGTAAATCGACTTGTCTGAAGAACAACCTGGAGGAGCCAGGCGGCAACAAAGAGCAAGCTCGAGAGGGTGATCAACATGACGAGTCCCAAGAGATAACTGCGCTAAGCACGGAAGCCAGTGGCTCAGGTCAAGGCTGTGGATGTTGGCCCAGTTGATATTTACGACCACGTTGAAGCTTTGATCTTAGTAGTCGTAGCTCGTTTATGACCACATTGTGGTTTACGACAACTAAGCTAGTTACGACCACTCTTTATTGCAGTGCACATACTTGTAATCGAGTAATGACCACTCCGGCTTACGATTGTGTCTTCCTGATCGGTTCGTACTTGTAGCCTTGTTACGACCAGCACATCCTCGTAATGACCACGCCTTCTGTGCTGCATACATGCTCGTAGCTTTTCCTTGATAAGATTTACAACCACTCTCACGTTACGCTTTGCACGTACTCGTAACTGAGTTATGAGTACTCGATACTTTGACTACAAACACCAGCGCCTTCGACCATGACCACTTTGCCGCCTCTTCGAGTATCTTGATGATTTCGAGCACTCGATAAAGCACGCAAACATAGTCCATTTTCCCGGGAGCCAAAGCACTTTCGCTTCTCTTCTTTTTTCTTTCCCTCAACTTCTCGATCACAACCGATCGCTCTTGTTCACTTCTTTCTCGTTTACATTGCTCTGCTACTTATACTCAATATATTGACTACAAAACGGACTCTATCACTAACTCGGTTTCTTACTCTATCCTCTCCTCGTATATTTGTATACGGACACAACTCATACACGTCAAAATGACTCGGATACTACTAGCAACAAAGGAAACAAGATTATTTTCAACAACCACCCCCTTAATCTTGTTTCTTCACCTTGATTACACCGATCTTTATTTTATCTTCTAGAACTTGATCATGCCGATCTTCTCTCATCTCCTATCATTTTCTTGCATTCCCGTGCGCCATTCCTTCCTGGGTCGACACCATCCTACAGCATGCGCTTGCTCTATCATGCACCTTGCACAAATGAACGCTTGCCGCATCTCACATGGACTAAGCTCATCTTCCTTGGCACGCTTGCCTGGGCTAGAGCATCTGTTCCCATAGCCGTCTTGGCTTTGTAGTTACCCGAGCCTTCCGCTCCCTTCGTCTTCCACTGTTGCCGCACCTAGCATCCACGCATGCCCCGCTCTTCCACCATTGGTGTTGCGAGTGACATCTTCTACTCGAGTGTGGGACTACTGCATGCTCGTGATACTTTCCTCTACCTTCTGCGTGCATGTGGGATTCATCACCTGGTCGTCGCGAGCCATTGCGATTTGACCTAGTTACACG
This sequence comes from Bonia amplexicaulis, assembly GCA_036346245.1. NCBI lineage: Eukaryota > Viridiplantae > Streptophyta > Magnoliopsida > Poales > Poaceae > Bonia > Bonia amplexicaulis. The sequence goes on along the minus strand of CM070758.1, from coordinate 11,915,410 downwards.
CACGTGGACATGTGCGCATGCAAATGCTCCTTAGTCGCTGCTTATTGTGCCTGACACACACATGCGAGGCCCACCTGGACTGCTGTTCTCCACGTCACATTCAGCGAAATTTTTCCTTGCTCGAAAATTTTCTTTTGCTCTATCTCCCGTAGTGATGCGCCGTCCTTTTCCTTCGGTGAGACCTGCTAGTCCTCGTGATGTGTGCCGATACCACTATTGGCTTCGACCACGCAACCTCCGACCACTCCGTGCTCCAGAACCTCCGACCAATGCCGCTCGATCCTTCGATCCTTCGACCAGGTTGCACTCGAACGCGTCCGACTGTGCACTCGAACTTTAAGTTTGACCGTATGCTTGACGCGCTCGAAGCTTCGGTTACTCGAAACTCATCGGTACTCGTATCTTCTCTGGAACTTTAAGGTTGTTGCTTGAGGAGCTCTTGTGTGTTGCTCTCCACGCACCATGTGTATGGAATCCAAGATCCACTTATGAGAAAAGAAAATGCACAACAGTGTAGACTAGTCTTTTGGCGATCTTTTGGAAGACTCAATACCACTTATAAGGTTGTTGCTTGAAAAGCTTGCTTGTGGGTAGCCCATGGGCTTAGGTGCGTAGCCTATTTAAGATCTAGGGATCGGGGAGTAAAGCAGGTTGGACTTGGCGGGGTGTTAGGGTCCGGATTCAACAGTGGTATAGAGCCTAGGCTCCCAACATCTCCTTGGGTCTCAGAAGTGCACAAGCAATATGTGAGGGGGGGAATGTTAGGAATAGTCCCACATTGTTTGTGAGAAAGAAAAATGCAAATCTTATAAGTGTGGGGGAGTCTCCACCCATTGGTCTAGCCTTTTAAGGGAGAAGGCTCAATACCACTTATAAGGTTGTTGCTTGAAAGACTTGCTTATGGGCAATCAATAGACTTAACTACACAGCCTATTTAAGATCTGAGAATTGAAAAGTAAACCTGGTTGAAACTAATGAGGTGCCTGGTCCAGATTCAACAGAGGATCCCTCCTACTATTATTACTACTAAAGCAGCCACGCACCAACCTTACTCTTACACCCCAAGCTAGCTGGCGGCTGCTGCTAGGGATACTTTTTTTTTGTTTCCGTGGCCATTCCATTCTGCGGTGCTACTGCCGCCATTAGTTCGCGCAAGATTTGGCGACGGAGGCATGGAGAAGAGGCTTTATCAAGACCGCGAGGTCGACAAGGTCGTCTTAGATTTCCCGCGGCCGCAGCACGGTGGCCACGGGCAGCAGCAGCTGGAGTGCTTCTCTGACGAGGTGGACAGCCGTGACGGCGCGGAGGAGACGAAGGATAAGAGTGGTACACTGGCGGCCTCCGGGAGGAGCATTGAGACGGGGAAGCGGAGGCGGGGACGGCCGCCGGGGTCCAAGAACAAGCCGAAGCAGCCGGTGGTGGTCACGCGGGAGGAGGAGCCCGCGGCAGCGATGCGGCCTCACGTCCTGGAGATCCCCGGCGGTGGCAATGTCGCCGACGCGCTCGCGGGCTTCGCTCGCCGACGTGGCCTCGGGATCTGCGTGCTCGCCGGGACAGGCGCGGTCGCCAACGTCTCGCTCTGCCACCCCTCCCCTAACTCTGAAGGCGGCGCCGCGGCCGCTGCGATCGTCTTCCACGGCCGCTACGAGATCCTCTCCCTATCGGCCACCTTCCTTCCCCCTTCAATGTCCACGGCGGTGCCCCGCTCCCTCAGGGGCCTCTCGATATCACTCGCCGGCCCCCACGGCCAGATCGTCGGAGGCGCTGTGGCCGGCCCGCTCGTGGCCGCCACCACCGTCGTGGTCGTGGCCGCCGCGTTCACCAACCCCACCTTCCACCGCCTCCCCGCGGACGACGTCCACGCGTCAGCGTCCGTCTCCGGCAGCGGCGAAGCTGACGAACACCGTGGGCACCAACCGGAGCCGCAGGAGCAGCATCACGTTACCCGGTTGCAGCCGCACGCCATGGCGTCGGCGACTCAGCCTGTGTCCTTATACGCGTGCCAGCCCCATGAGATATGGGCGCCGGCGGCAAGCACACCACTACCGCGGCCGCCGTATCAATAGCTCGGAGAACGATTTCCTGACGGCGTGGCGCTCCTCTTAACTAGGTACTCCTTATTACTTGTGTGCGATTGCTACATTGATGCTAGCTATACGCAGTTGTTAATTAGGGTTTAGCATTTCTGTTTGCCACATCACTACATTAGGTTAATACCTCCGGAGCCAGTTATACCTCCGGGCTCCGGTGTCAATGGACAATGGTCAAAACAAATGTCAGTCACTGGCTTCTCGAAAGAAAAAAAGATTGTAATTCACTAACCTTTTTTAGAACTCATTCACTAAACATATCGTTATGGTTCTCTCTTTGGTTTGAAAAATGAAATTTCGAGTGTTCTTACCTGGTGGAGAGGCTGTTGATGCTGTTCTTTTTTTCTAAGAAAATTGATGCTGTTGTTACGTAAAGCGTTTCTGTCTGGTGTCCGGAGTCTATACCGTAGAGGAGCGTACGCTCGCTTGGCAAGCTCTCTCATCGTGCGAACTGTCCGTCCAGATGCCTCACCTCGTACAAACGTGTGTGTTCGCTACAAAAATGTATGTCTATACTCTATAAGATATTAAATAAATTTAATATTTATCCAGTATTTCTATTTAAATCTTAGTGTATGTTTCAGTAAAATACACACTTATGAGTGGTATGTGGTATGCGTGAGTGTGCATTGTCCTCCATTATAATTAAAAAAAAGTCTATACCATATGAATATACGCGACAGGCATAGGCTTGACGTGCCTTCTTGCCATCTTTGGGTGAGTTATTTTCAGCTACGGATTATGACTTATGGTTTTTGGTTCTAACGCAAACGCTCATATGAATGAACCGAATGCCTATAAACTGTTTCAAAAAGCTGTTTGAATAAACCACTTTGAAACGACGGTGAAGAAACAATCATATTTGTTTGTTTGAGAAAACCATAAACCACTCAACAAAATGGTCTCATAGGATGTTTTTGTTTATATGCTTTTTGGAGTATCTTTATATAGCATATAAAGACATTTCTTGAGACTCTTTTTTGAGTATTTTTAGTGTTGTTCACTATCAATATGTCTCTACGGTCTTTGACACGGTCCATACGGAGACACTCCTAGGACGCTTCACAAAATGACTCAACAGAGGTCTGTTGAGTCATTTTAACCTCTGTTGAGTCATTTTGTAAATCGCCTCCCTATGGATCGTGTCAAAGACCGTAGAGACATGTGGTAGTGAAAGACACTCAAAACACTAAAAAAACATCTTAAAAAAGCATCTTTATATGCTACGTGATTATGAACATACATACACTCAAAAAACGTATAAAGAAAAACACCTCTTTAAGATTATTTTGTTGTAACGAATCATAAGCAGAGAAGAACTTTAGCCTCACTATGCGTGCAGATATCGCGACGGACAGCATCGTATGACAGTGCTACAGGCCGTGTTACTTATTGGGTGCAACCTCGCAGGCTCGGACATGCAGTAGGCGATCAATCGGGAGACTGATCGAGACCTACTAGCTAATAACTCCGTGTATCCACTTAAGCGCCCATTTCGAAGATACTGTTGGTTAATCGTCGGTCACTTGCCGAGCCTCGGAAGATGACCTTGCAAGCTGCAAGTTGGCGAAGTACTGTACAGTTGTTGAGTATTGCATGCAGGGTGTATATATGCACGAGTTGCCTGCAGGCTGCAGCTTCATTTCCTGAGATGTAGTACGTTGACTTTCAACCGTCACAGGTTATTCAGGCACTTGGGACTTTAGCAGCGATCACAGATCACTCGTGCCGCGTACGTATATACCATGGGTTTAGTTCGCTCCGGCAGCTTCGTCGAAAAAACAGGGAAGGCCCGGCCGGCGTGGTTGAGCCATGCACGGGCACGGCTTCGATTGTATTGTCAGGATGCTCTTCACGTTAGATAATTCTCAAGTGATGACCAAAGGGATCTGGCTGCATGTGATCCCATCGAGGAAAAAAACGGGGTCACCGAGATTTGAGATCTCTGATTACCCCCGACTCCCTCTCCGATCCGGCACTCGCTCATGTTGGAATGTTGGATGGATCATGTGGGTTCACATAGCAGTTCTTACTTCCAGTTCTTATGCATGTAGAGTCCGCATTTTCACATCGCCGCCGCATCCTGCAGACTTTTGCTAGCTAGACACATGAAAACCTAGCGCATGGCATTTTCCCCGAGCCATTGCTGTCTGCTACCGGGGAACTAATCAACCTCCGCGCTGTTGCTCAAACTGTCTTTCAGTTCACCAGAATTTCAGAACCACGGCCGGCGTCGTAAGACAATATAATATCAACTGACAAAGTCGGACAGTAGATGATGCAGACAAACTAAACACAGCACTTCCGTTTCTTTAAAGGAAGGCAGCACTTTATTCAGCACAAGCTGCAGCACAGAGTTACCATATGCCCACCCCATGCTGACACCTTCTCCGATCGACTACTGCACTTGTCTTTCTGCTCATCTCCTGTTTTCTTTTCCGGCCTCTTCGGCGTGCCGCGCTCGTACTAGAGCACACCGGCATGCGCGCCGGGCGCGTCAGGCCTCCGACGCTGCAGTGCATGCTTCAGGAGCACCGACTTTTGGACCATGACTTACGCAGCTGGCTGAGATACGTGGTGTCAGTGTCGAGTGTGTGGGCTGTCAGGACAGGCAGGACTCTCCTAAGTCTTCCACGAGACAGACCACGGTCGATACCCATGACCGATGTCCTGTCGTAAGTTGCTACAGCAGTTCGCAGTACTTGCCGCGATGGCAAGTAGTCCCATGCATACTTTCTCTGCTTTTCTTGAAGAAATGCTTTCTCTGCTTTTCGGGCACCAGTTCCGTCCAAATGGCCTGTGAATTTGTCTCAATTCCTATAAAAATTAAGCCTGTGAAGTTCTTACGTTTCAAATGAGGCCTTAATCCATTAAAAAAAAATCTTCGAGATGGTTTGCAATTTCTGGAAGAAACTTGTATCATCCGGTAAAGATGTACTGTACTCATGTACATACAAATAGGAGCAGAGTACTCTATTTAAGAGACACGACGATGGGCCGTGTAAAGTGTAACAGCTTAGTGGGCCGATACTTGGTCTGAAACTTGGCCCATGGACTAACACAATCGCCGACAAAATTTGTCAGCAGGCCTAGTCAAACCCCAGGCGTTGTTCTTTAGGGCCCATTCGAACCCACCAAGCCTATACAGTGAAACACTCGCTGCTCACACGAGAAGGCTCCACGGCGTGAGGAGGGAGGCGAGAGGCCGGAGAAGATGAGCGGGAACGGCGTGAAGAAGGTTTCTGAGGTAGCCGCGAAGGCCGGGAAGGCGATCGACTGGGACGGCATGGCCAAGATGCTCGTCTCCGAGGAGGCGCGCAAGGAGTTCTTCACCCTCCGCCGCGCCTTCGAGGACGTCAACCACCAGCTCCAGACCAAGTTCTCGCAGGTATCACGCCCGGCGCTTTCGCATCCCGCCCGATCTGACATAGGGTTTCCAGATCTGGCACCCCTCTTTCCGGGGCCTTCTCGTCCTCCTACTGCCGGATCCGATCCTTTTGATATTATTGGGTATAGAGATTTCATGATGAGGTGGTAGTGGAACCATTCCAATTTGTCGGGAACTCTGTAATGCGTGTGCTTTCTAATAATTTTGTGAGCGTACTGATGCAATTCGATTAGATTTGATTTGTTGAATAGCTCGCAGATAGGCTGTTTTTTAGATGTACCCGTCGTTATGCTTCATTTTTGCATCGTGGTCATCGTTGATTTTGTTTTGTTAGAAGTTTGTCTACTGTTTCAGACGAGTGCCGGGTTTCAGTAGGTTTTGTTGGTTTGCCAAGTGTGACGTGGGCAAGCTCTTAAATTAGATGGTTTGAATTGCGCTTATTATCACTTATAAGAGCACAAAACCAGTAGGGTCATTAGATGCCATAACTTGGGTATAGTCAACTTGTATGGCTGCGTTCAAGCCCTCCACGTCTTAGGTTTGAGCTAACTTATTATTGTAGTCAGAAGAGTGCATTCATTAGCTGATGGATTTGCGTTGTCCTTTAAGAATTGCTTTCAGAATGTTTATCTGTTGAAGACAGAAAACGATATGGTGTTTTTGGCTTCGGATGCAACCCAAGCATTGTCTGTTCTTAAAAAAAATTATGGAGCTCGTGAAGTTTGTTATTCATAGTGCAAACGTATGTGTCTCGGTAGGCAACAAGCTTCATGGGAAACTGGATTGGTATGGGTTGGATTAAGCGCCGCTTTCTATCATGTTGAATGCTTGTACAGTTGTAGTCATGCTTCTTTGCTGCTTCTATCTTGTAAATGTCCAGAAGTATTAAGATAGCCTTGGAGACATGCATTCACCCGATTTGCAGTCATGTGTCCTCACGTTGAAAATTTTAGGGTAGATCAATGTGTTCTATAAAATTGTATTCATTTTGTTATTGTAGGAACCCCAACCGATTGACTGGGAGTACTACAGAAAAGGAATTGGATCTAAAGTGGTGGATATGTACAAAGAGGCTTATGAAAGTAAGCATCCTTATGCTTCAAACCTAATTTACGTTTCTATAAACAAGTGCTATTAAATCTGATACATGGTTTTTTGTGTATCATTGAGGATATTTGGATATTTTTGCCTTTCTGTCTTGATTCTCTGTGGAAAGGAATATGTCTCAAGCAATGTTGCGAATGTTGATTGATTGGGAACACTGATTGTCTTGCTGTGCTTTAGTCCATACTTCCGAATGATTTCCTTCTACTCTATTATTGGTTTAAAAATGATATGGGCCTAATTCAAGGTATTATAAAGCGTGGCAAGTGGCATATGTGATGCTTCTTTCTAGTTGATATTCTCAATTCATGATTATGTGGGTTTATTATCTGGCTTGGCATGTGGGCATTTTTCTGGTCAATCACTTTTTTGTGCTTCTTCTAGTTGTTGGGCAAGGATACTCACTCTTGACACCCCATGTAGACATTTCAAGCTCTCAAATCAAACCCGCATTGTGTTTATTTTCTTTTCAGCTCCTTCTGAGATTAATTAATTCAATATCTTCTTACTGTGTTGCTCACAAGTGCTTATTCCCTGCCATGACAATGATTCAGCTGGCTATAATTATAATAGCGGGTCTGAACTATTAATATTTTATATTGAATTGTAATATGTACCTATTTGTTGGCTATAGGATACATGCCTGTTAGGCTGATGTATTAATTTGATAGAAGGTGCTATATTTATTTCACCTGTTCTATTTTAGAGCCGGCCACTGAAAATATGTTGTATGGAATATTCTTAAAGTGATGTAATCACACTCAAAATAGACCAGAAATCATGAAGTTTGTTCTCTCAACTTGTTGAGATACTAAGCATCAAATAATTGCAGGCATCGAGATCCCCAAGTATGTTGACACTGTGACTCCGCAGTACAAGCCAAAGTTTGACGCTCTAGTGAGGAGCTATCACCCTTGTTATGTTTGGTCTTTCCAAGTTGATTTTCTGTTGATATTCTGTTTATGTTCAATCTGTTTTGTATTGTTGATTCTCCCATTTTGCTACAACAGGACATTCTTTCTTCTGTAAGTACTCATTACCCATTTTAGATATTTATGTACCTTTTATCCCTTTATTTATGTTATGTATAGGTGGTTGAACTAAAAGAAGCAGAACAAGCGTCTCTGAAGGAATCAGAAAGAATAGAGAAGGAGATTGCTGAACTCAAGGAGATGAAGGTTAGGACAGTCTTTACACAAACTTAAGTCCATTTATCTGGAAACGATCACATTCCATTCATTTTTAGAGCATGTTTCCATTCTTTCTAACATCTTGTTTTTGTGCACAGAAAAAGATCAGCACAATGACAGCTGATGAATACTTTGAGAAGCATCCTGAACTCAAGCAGAAGTTCGACGATGAAATTCGTAACGACTACTGGGGATATTGAAGCGAGAATTACTCCCTTTTCCCTTTCCTTGGTGATTCCCATGACATGTTGATGGGGCCTTTTGAAATTCCAGCTGAATCAACTGTGTTGGGCATGTTGAAATTCAAACTAAATCGGCTGTATTGAACCTCGTCATTTTCGAGGGTCGTCGATTGTCTTGCAAAGATCATGTTTTGTGCGTAGTTCCTTTCTGCTTGAATAAGAGGACTTTTGCAGACTTGTTTTCTATGGCTATTTATTTATGCTTTGACATTCTTTTCTATGGCTATTTTGTTCTGAGATCTATGTGGCTTATTATTCATCCGACATGTAGGCACCAGAAATATTCAGTCCCTGATTTGAGCTTAACTGCAACTCCGTACTGAACTGCCCCAGCGCAAACCGTACAATCCTGCTCTGTGGAGGTGATTGTTTATCCCCAACAGTATGGATATATTAGCCTCACATGCTGTATACCATATCTATCGCAGGTTACCATTAATGAAGTCTTAGTATTCTCCTTTTTGCGGTATTGCTGAGTTACCCTATGAAATTTTATGATGATAATTGCTTTATGATCACATTGACATAAAATTGGTTGATCTTTTGGTACAGCTGTGTCAGTTTGTTGGATAACATCTTTGCTTGCAATTTATGGCTTCCTGCCTTGTTTTTTCTTTCCTTTTTCCATTGTCATGTTCTAGGAGCCTTGTTTTTTCTTTCCTTTTCCATTGTCATGTTCTAGGAGTATCTTGTTACACTGATACATGTGTTGTGTGCTTATCATTTTCTCATATGATTTCAAGACTTGCCAGAGGATTAATTCAGATACATTAAGTTTACATGTAGCTAAGCTTTTGCCATATAAGTATAGTATGATTTGGAAATTTGCGCCTTTGTGTCTACTTCTTGTTGATATTTGTTATGTTAATATCATGCTATCATTCTTTTCTGTCAAATAAGAGGAGCCTTGTAGGTGTTATCATTCTTTGCTATTAATATCGTGTTATCATTTATGAGTGAATTATAGAAAGCTTATCCTGTGCAGCAACCTATGCAAACCAAACAATGATTTATTAACAAACAGGATAGTACAAGCACCTGGCTGCATTTACAATCACAACAAATGCAAGCCAATAAGACCCAAATAACAGAACAAAGTAATAAACATGACAAACACACTGATAATGACTACATATGGCGAATCAAATCCCTGACTAGCAGTCATAAATATCAGTCTCACGCTATGACGACCTTCACGGGCTGGTGGTTTGTGGAGGTGGGGACATGAATGGAATTGGTGGCATATGGAACCCAGGAATTGTAGGGATTGTGGTTGGAATGGATGGAATAGTAGTTGGGATTGATGACATTGGTGGCATGGTAGTAGGCAAAGTAGGAATGGTCGGTATGGTGGTTGGAATCGCCGGATTTGGAAGAGATGGAATTGTGCCAGCGGCTGTTGGTGGCATGGCGACCTTTGGGATAGGAATGGATGGTATTGGTGGCACCGTCAGCTTTGGAACTGCCGGAATGGAAGGCATTAGAGGCAGTGTGGTTGGAACTGTTGGTATGGAAGGCTGAGCTGGTGTGGCCTCTGGTGCAGCTGCTGTGTCCAAAAGATGACGAGCTGCGTAGCTGCCATTGAAGGCTGTGAAGGCTAGTAGCAGGACAAGAAGATGACAGACAGTAGAAGCCATGGTAAGTGACTGTATGTGTGCTAGGGAGGCTAATGTGTTTATATTGCTATGTGATGATATCTGTGACGCTAAGACTTGATGCTGGGGCTATTTATAGCAAGATGTGATCAATGGATCAAGAGCAATGGCCTTATTGGTAGCTGACCATTGCTGGCTTCTGAAGTCCCTGGCCCTGATTGTTCACCACCCAACGTACTTCGGAGATGTAGATCAGGGAGTTAGGAAGTTCATGGCTGAAGAGTTGAACTGATGGGTGGCAGAGTTGTTGGATTTGTTGTTCTCAACTTTTGACAACCCAACTTGCAGGCAATGTGAACACGTTACGGGTGGGTATACGAAGCAATAAACGTGAGCTTCTACCAGAACACTATGGGAGCTGATGGGTTTTGGTCGGAGGTTATGGCTTTTGGCTAAAAAGGAATAGTAATAACTAAAAAAAAGTGGTTTTTTAAAGCTAGGGTGTTCAAATCGGCTGGAGTTGATGGCTTTGTTGAGCTGATTTCGTATCCTAGTCTAAACCGATATAAGACAAATGATGGGTTGTTTTGTTCGTAGTGCACTTGGTTTTTTCGCCGATCCTTCCTAACGCATTGCATTACAACATGGTACATGTTTGTAAGCACATTTCTAAACATTACCGTACAAGCTATCGCACAATACACATTGCACTATAGTCCATCATGTATCATCAATTGAATTACAACATGGTACATGTTTCCTACGATATTTTCTAACACTACATTACAAACCATCGTACATTAAAACATGGTAGTGTCATACTGTATTACAACGTTTGCTAGTACATTTTCTAACAGCACATTACAAGCCATTGTACATCATTGACTTGTGAATACACATCAAGCCAGCAGCTCTGGTGCAATAGCATCCTGGAGTTTGTTCATACCTCTGTTGGACCCGCCAAGATTGGGCACTGGAGCGTTGTCGCTGGCCTTACCATTGACGTAGTTGTCATCAACCTGGAAGCTCTCAAAATCACGGTCTAGCAATTGACTGTTGATGATGAAATGGTGCAGAGCCATCGTAACTGATAATTTTCATAGCTAGGAACATTTAGTAGGATACACCGTTTGTTCTTCCAAACACCGAACGTGTGTTCGATGGCATTTCGTAGAGACAAGTGGTGATAATTTAATATCTCCTTCAATCCAATTGGTCAACAGCCAAGATCGAACTCTGGTACATGGTATATTTGGTTCTTGTATGGAGCTAGGTACTCTTCCTAGTTGGGATATTCGGAGTCCACTAGGTAGTAATTCCCTGCATCACAAGTAATTAGCATGCCATAACTTGCAAGTTTCAAACGTAACTTATCAAATTTGCGTACCTTGCTGCGGGTGCAAAAACTGTGTACGAATGTCACCACCGTGTCACATAGTATGCATGTGTTGTGCGTGCACCCAGACCACCCAACGTACACAAAGGTAACCTAATGTCAATCTCATACTGCAAGAACATTCTGACTTGTGTAGCCATAGTGGTTGCGGTGCATCTGCTGCAAGTGCTTTTGCATGATGATAGGGACATGTGTGCCATCAATTGCACCAATGCGGTTTATAAAATATGGATGAAACCTTGCCTCCATCACTCTTGGATGGACAAAAGCAAAGCTTGGGTCTGTGGGTGTTATGTTGTCCCTCCCCATCTTGTCAACGCACTCCAGAACATCTGAAAACATTGTACTGATGGTTCTGCTGCAACAAGAAAAGCGGTTCGCCGCTTGTTTGTTCAATTGTGGCACACCAGAAACCCACAGGAACATTCCTAATGCCTCCTTCGAGCTCGTTTGGGAAGTGGACCGAAGGCCATAGTTTTGCACTAAAGTGTCATGTAGGACATAAAGCACTAACCTTTCCATTCTAAACATCTCCCTACAAAGCCATGGGTCCCTCGGATGTTGCTCTACCCACTGGATCCCAAGCATGTCTGGAATGGACCTAGGCCTCCTGGACAAGCTTGCATTGTCGTTGCCCCATAGGGCGAAGAGGGTATATGCGGCCTAGAAGCCTGGCACACTGGAGCCTGCGGTAGTTTCGTTGACAATGGGTTCGGCCTCAGCTTCCTTTATTTCATCTATTGATGTCATCTACGAAACAGAAACATACATACCACATCATTTACACAGATAAGTCATGCATGCATTGGAACATACACAACAGAGACGATTGAGAACAGCCAGTTTGCATAACGAAAACGCAAGCACGAAGCAAGCCACAGCATTAAACTAGTACTACCCACACATAAACATACCCAAAACAAGTTCAACACTTCGGCAAATAATGAAACAAATCTGTCTTTGCAATAATTAAACACACAATGAAATAAAGTTCACGAAACTAAAACAACGACAGACAACACGGCTCGCACAGGAACATAAAGCACCTATCTCACATCCCCTTCTTTCTGTCATCCCAGCTTCTCTTGAGCCAAGCAACTGAGATCTCGGTGCTCGTATAGGTCGATGAACCGCTCCAGCTGGAGATCTCAGTGCGTCTTCTTCGGTCATTGCCATCAGGAGAGTCAACTATGAATCTTCTCATGGGTTGCTTTCTCTTTGTTGTTTTGGATAGTCTGGAGCTGCCGCCGGGAAGTTCCAACTCAATGTCGTTAGTGTCATGTTGGTCGACGTCATCGACCGGCTCACCTCTAAATACAAATCCATACTCGTTCATGTAGTGCATCCCGTCGAACATGATTTTTAGCAGCTCCTTGTGCGCAAGAGGTGTCTTCCTGAACTTCATCACGTCACCTAGGCTTTGTACAAGACACAACAACCGGATGCCAACAATTTCTCAATTAAAAGACAATCTCGGCAAAGAAAAGGTTTCAAAGAAACACAATAGCTTACCTTCACTTGTTGTTGCCACCAATCGTCGTCCGCGGCAATGCTGCCGGTGATAGGATTTATTCTTGGACCGGTAGCCCTCATTTTCAGAGTCTTCTAATTAGATAAATCCCTTTTCAAGCCATCACATTTGTTCTTCATTTGTTTGCGGGTGTACTGTCGGCCTATGCGCTCGTTGAACTTTCTGAGGAGGTTGTAGTACTTTCTTGCATTCAGACAACCCTAAGGCCTGTTGTCTGCTTCCACCTCCTCAATGCAAATCTCAATGAACACTCTCATAGCCGTCTCATCCCAATTTGCAATGTTCGAGCGTGAGCTAGCCATCTATAAGCATGCGGCACACATGAAGTAATGGCATCTGTATGCACAAAGTAATAAGTAACCAATAAATTTGTGGGTAGATCTGGTAGGAAAAAGTCACAAATCGAACTAAACTAACAACCAATTTGAGGTGCATGTGTGGGATTTCGCATACGCACCTTGCGAATGCAAGGTCGGGGAGGCGATGCAAGGTTGAATCTAGCGCAGCGTCGGAAAGTGCGGAAAGCGGGGACCAGAGATGGATAGGGAAGCGACGTCGGGTGGCGGAGAATATGAAAGTTAGAGAACGTGGAAGACGCAGATCCAGGACAATGCGGCGAGACCGGACGACATAGAAGATGTGACCAGAGAAGGCGAATGCCGTAGATTGATGAGGATGCATGGCGCTTGCGATAAAGGCCGACAGCGATGAAGGCCCGCCTCAGATCAGGGCGACGACAGCAAAGGACGGGGTGACTCATGGGGAGGTAGTGAGCATGGGCAAGGACACGAACTATCTATTTTGTAGCTAGGCGGTCGGGTTCACTATCCACAAAATAATGATTCTTGAAAGCCGCTTTTCCAAGCCAGGCTATTCAAATTACGACTACGACCACGTTCACTGCCGCTGCAAAATTATTGAGTATCGAGTTCACCGTGTGTTCGCAGGCATGGTCATAAAGCGTTACGATCACAGCAGTTGACAGAGCCTACTACGTGGTCGAAGAAAATACAGCGCAGCGGCAGTGAACATGGTCGTAGTCGTAACGATTGCGAGGGTAGCACGGCAAATAAGGTGGACCAGTTCTTTCCTACGAGTTAAAGATACTGTGCGTCCTATGTCAGCTCCTGGTGACGAAGGGGCACACATTTGGATTTCCAAAAACATTACGTGCCTTTTTTCCGACGGACCTCTCGACGGAGTATGAGCAGGATATGACGTCATCTAGCTTTCTATTAACGGGTTTGGATCGGCTGCAGCCCGTCAACAATTGCGCTGACTGCAACGGATGAATGGCAAATAGACGTCTGGATTGACGATGGTGAAAAGTAAGGCTTGTTTGGTCGGAAAAGATATTTAGGCTTGTTTGGTCGGAAAAGATATTTGGGGTGTTTTTTTACTGTGATTGGTTTTTAGTTATACCTGATGATTTTTGTCTACGTTTTTTAATATAGTAGTCAATAATAAAGACGTCGATAGGGATGACATGTATAAGTTTAGACTCAAAAAACCATTTGGATAATCCACTTGAAGAGATCATCTCATTTCGATATTTTTTTTTTACTTTTGAAAAGGCAAAAAACCAAAAATTGCCCTGGTGTACATATGGATTTTGGACGATGTTTTATGTGCCGTATTCTATTGAGGATTGGTGGACCCATGGTGGTGAGAGTAAGGTGTACTGGCCTGACATTGCGTAGTGGGGTGGGATAATTGGAACCAATCGTATACGTGCTTCTGTAGCATTTTTTTTAAATATAGTTTTCTGACCTCCGTAACCAAAAGGTAATGTGTATCAAACCCCTATTACACGCCGCGGCTTTCCTGCACGCTGAGGGACTCCACGTCGCCCGCGCGCGCGCTCCGGCCGGCGCGTGGCGACGGGAATTCTTGTACGGTCGGGAGAGGTATTTTCCTGAGGTTTTCTGAAATTGCGTACAGGTCTCTGGTTCTCACAAAAAAGTCCCTGGCAGTTTTTTAAGCCTCTCCCTTTTGCGTGATGGCCCCTCGAGATTTTTGAAATTACGCACGGATCCTCATTTATTTACGTAGAGGTCCCCCGTGGTTTTTTTTACGTACAGGTCCTCGCTTTTTCGCAAAAAAACCCTTTACCTTTTGCGAAAATACGCATATGCCCTTGGATTTTTTAAAAATAATTCCTCGCGATTACGATGCCTGGCGCGACGTGGCGCCGCGCCTACGAGGCTAGTAGAACATAAGAGGGGCCACGAGAAAATCTCAGAGTGGCTGTCCAGAGCTTAAGACACAGTACGAAGCATTATAGAAGATGTGTGTCACATCACTGTTATTACCTAGGCTTATTTTTACTCCAAATGAGCTCTCCTCTCCATAACACCCTAAGGGCCACATTTATAGGCATAAAAAATTTGTTTATATAAATACCCTTAGTAGAGTCTGTAATAGTAAAAGTAAACATATAAATTATATACTCATGGGCCTCTAGTCTAGTGAGCCAATTGGGTCAAAATGAGGACCACTCTCCCAACATGAAGAATCTCACCTCTCTCCTAGATGTTAATCCCTTGTTTTCCGTGACAAACACGCATGCATGCATGAATTAGTGTCAGTAAGCATCAGCTTCTAACTTATTTTTTACTATTTATAAATTTCATCTTTTTTATGAACTTTTAGCTTTTTTGACCTTTTTATTGGTTCTTTTTTCGTGTTCGTTTACGTTGTCCGTAATGAGCTAGCATATTTTTCTATTTTTAAATTTTTAAATTTAATTACGTCAAATAAGTCATTTTCAAATACAGTGAAATTTCAGCCGCTACAGTGCGATTTTAGTTATAAGCCACAACTTTTCAGTCTAACTGAGCGGGGTATGGCAAGATATCCCTGGCTTTGCATGCGGTACAGCACATGCAGATTAATAAATTAATGATTCCACATTTATTACGGAAAGAAGATTCGACTTCATCACAAGACAACGAATAAAAAGCTTCATACAAATCTATGTCGTCGCTGCTACCTGATGTATACCAATTGGATGACCTAGATATTTCCTTTTCTTTGATTTATATAGGGATTTCTTCTTCTTTTTTTCAATTAATATGGGAATTTCTAGCTCTTTTACCCTCTAAATGTGAGGGCTTCTGTAAGAGCCTCTAATTAGTACAGATAGCCTTTTGGACCTGTTCTTTTTGGCTGCGGTTTTTGGCTGAAATTTTTGAATTTTGGTTGTTTATGGTACAGATTACGGAGAGACCGATACTCACTTATGATTTTGGCTGGTACAGATGTTGGACTTTTAACGTGTACTATGTTTAACTTGTAGACCCCGTCTTGAGAAAATACTCCGTTTGAAAGTTAGGTATTGTAGCAAAAGTCACCCGGCTTTTGACTTGCCAAACAGACCCTTTATCCCTAGGATTAATGGGGGCTTCAGAGAAGCCTTTAATCAAGATAGATATAGATGCAACTAATAGCCGCAAGTTTGTGGTCTAAATGTACACATGTACGTGTGAAGTGAAACCACAATTTAACCTAGCTACGCGATCGATCAAGTGTCGGAAACCGATCGGATTAGTTCTAGAGAGTCCTCATCCTGAGCCCTGACGTCGTTGTTCACCCTCAAATTAATGAAAACATACACAGATATGGGTTTTATGAGATACAGATCGAAACTAGGTTACACTCATCGTCCCTAGCATTATTAGCGGGGGGTTCCCGGCCAGGCGCGCGCCCACGTCGCCCCCCGCGTGCGCGAGCCCGCCGCGTGGCTCGATAATTTTGGTACGGTCGGCGGTGGCAAAAGCCTGTAGTTTTCTGAAATTGCGTACAGGTCCCTGGTTCTCACGAAAAGGTCTCTGGATTTTTTTTAGCCCCTCCCTTTTGCGTGATGGCCCCTCACGGTTTTTAAAATTCCGCACGGGTCCTCGTTTATTTACGTACAGGTCCCCCCGCGGTTTTTTCCTTACGTACAGGTCCTCGCTTTTTTCCAAAAAAATCCTTCGCTTTTCCGAAAATACGCATATGCCTTTGGATTTTTTTAGATAATTGCTCGCGATTACGGTGCCTGGCGCAGCGTGCGCCGCGCCTACGAGGCTAGTCTCCTACATTGTGACAAGATGTGAGCACCACCACATCTCCCTCCAGCTCAGTAAGCGACAAACGGCGAGACAGGAGGTGGGCCCCATCGGCATGCCACGCTGACTGGACTCGGCTCCACCTGCCGTACTGACTGAGCTAGGCAGCTGGCTGCAGCCATGGCCGGCGTCGGTAGGACGGCACTGTCGCCACAGTTTTGTAACAAGTCTACATGACCATCCCAAGCTGTAAAATCCCACTGTCGCCACATTACAACTCACAAGTCTACATGGCCATACTAGTTGCAAGTACAAGTACGAACCAGGAGAAGATACGTACAATGCTAGTTGTTGCTAAGATTCAGCCCTACGACTACGAGTATCTAGTACTCGTTTCGATCATGTAGAGTAATTTATAATCACACAGTCGAACTTACGATCATCAGTTTTAGGAGAGGAGACTAGCAGAGAAGGAAAAGAAAGTTGAAAAGTTACAGGGCAAAGGATAAGATCAGGACAAGTCACACTTCTATCATCTGATCACTTGGTCAAGACCCATTTTTATTTTCTCCCCTTGTCCATGTTGCAAAGGCCTCCCATCTTTCTCCTCAGCAAAACTGGATTCGCATCCTCTACCATTGATTGCATTGTAATACTCCCACCATGATGTCACTCTATTGCAGCAATTTTGATTAGGATAGCGGGTTTTTTACTGTACTAATAGTTAATTTATCCTTGGAAATTTCGATCGAATGGCCAAAGTCGAAGGAAAACGGTAACCATCGTGAGGGAACATGTGTCTGGTGATTAAATCCCTTTTGCTCCGTCCTGAGCTGACATTGCCATGCAGCAAACAGGGTACGTATGATCTTGATCCTTCTACCTTTAAATTAAATGGAGTGCAGGAATTCCATCTAGACGTGACATCATGTCATGCATGCCGACAGGCTCTCTCGATGCGTACCGTGTTGCTTGCTCTCTTAACAGTCTCTCTGACGGTCTCACCGTCACTGGAAACTTCCAAGCAGGAGAGATTTGATGCATCCATCAGTCCTGCACTGCTCAAGAACCAAGTAGGCGTAATAGGTTGTCATCAGCTCTGACTCGTACCTGCAATGGCCAACAAGCAACACTGGGTATGCAACGCATGGCAACGCCTCCGTAAACTCTTCTCATACAAGCACTGTTTACCTTTACCAGAATGCCATGCATTGTTGAGCCATTGACGCCACCGTTTCAACTCCAACGGTTAAACTTGTGGGCTTCAGATTTACTAACATGCAAGTAGTGCATTCTGAAAGCGATGGCTAACTTAATAACTTAGTAGTGAGGGTATATGCAGGGTTGTCAGAATCATGATTCTGAGATCAGAGACATTATGATAGAATCACATTCTAGAATTGAATCATAGAATCTAAAATTCTATCAAAAACATTTTTTTTCAATTTACCGTGTATTCTAATAGTGACATGGGTGTTTATTTAATCATTTTGCATCTAATTTGATTAATATATGTATCTTATACACGACTAGAATTATGCTTTAAATTCTATGTCATTAAAAGCTACGACTAGAAGAGTGATGTTATCAATATTGCTATAATATGATAATTTTACATAAAAGTAAAATAAATAGATAATCAAATTAATTTTTATTATCTCAAACCTCCAAATCTTAATGTCTAAACTATTAACTACTTAGTACTTAACATATAACTTGAATGAGATATAGAACACAACTAAACATATAAGTCTTTCATAATTTTAGATGATGCGTGATTCTATATGATTCTATCATGATACGATCACAATTCTACTATAATTCTACATGATTCTATAATTAAGATCGCAATTCTACCAAGTACGTCTCAAGATACGATTTGAATTAAATTGGTCTCATGGGATGTAAAATAATACGATTCTATAACTAGAATCACGCTTTTAACTATCTTGGGCATATGAGTTCAGTTGGCACCATATTGACCCATTTTGTGCTGTCACAGAACCAATGGTGTGCTTACATAGCAGTCAAATTCAGCAATTGGAGTGTAATAAAGTAGATCGGGCACCATACATAGGTGATTCTGAAAAGCTCAAGGCGAACAAGAGCTGATGTATAAGAGGGGCTTTGATATTTTTTCCCCAACACTCTAATGCATGGAAATGAGGACTGCAAAATGTTAGCCATAGTCCAGTGATCATTTTAAGCGTGCTGGAAGGTCCTAGCAAGCAACTTAGAATTACTGACGGGTGGCTGCAACCAATCCATTTTTGCCAAATGGAGATCCTGATGGAGCAATCAGAGCAAGACTTTGCATAATCCTGATTTGCCGAGCACTAAGTTGCCCCAGTTCCGCTGTGGCTGCACCCCTGCTCTGGTGGAATTTTGTCCAATTAGTGTATGAAATTTGAGGTCACAAGGGAGTTCAGAAGTACGGAGTATGGACAAGGGAATCTACTTACAGGAGTAATATCAATAATCCCTTCCAAAGAGTCGGAATTGTTATTCTTCGTGATGTGGTAATTCGTGGTCTCCGGATTGATCACTTGCATGGGGTCCTCAGTTGCTTCGTTTCGACTCCTAGTCACTTTATCCACTTTCCTCAGTCTTTGTGTAATATTACATGACTCAGCCTCCGCTCTACTACCACTTCGCTTGATGCCTCGTCCCCCATTTGTAGCAGCAGTAGCACCACCAGTCATGCTTTCCTCAGTAGCACCACAAATTCCATTTATCACATCATCTATGTATGCCATTTCCGCAGCATGCTGCTTGGCATTAATGTCACTGAACAGTGTATCCCTAAACATAGTTTTTATTTCTGCATCAGGGGCCCAAGTTCCACCTACCATTGCATCATCTTTGTGCTCATTTTTACTCCCTGATGTTCTATTCCCTACTTCAGTTCCATCTTCACTCGCACTTGTATCACTCAGTTGGGATGTGCTGTCCTCAGCTGCAACTAAATATTCCTTTGTATTGATACGAGCTGATCGTCTCAATCCTTCCCTTCTTATAATTAAAGTTCCTTCTGTTGCCATCTTGTTAGCCTCTTTATCTTGCGCAAAAGAAATACGTTTTTGTGTCTTATCTCTTAAGCCTTCAGCTGAATTTTCACTAGAAGCTTTATCAATGGCTTGCACTTTACCATGAGTAGGACTTGATTGTCTCACACCTTCTCGCTTTCTTCCTTTCAGAACAGCAACTCCAGTTGTTGCAGTGTTCCTAACTTCTTGGTCCTGCTCTGCACCATATCGCTGTTCCATTTTGTCTCCCAGACCTTCAGTAGTTGCTGATTGTGTTACACCCCTATAACCAGACCTCTTTAAACCTTCTCGCTTTCTGACTTTCCTGGAAGAGGTCTTGCCTGTGGCCAATTTGGTCACATAAAATATATTTAGATATAAAGCAACTGAAGCAAAATAAATTTGTTTTATTGATAACAAGTATAAATAGAACTTAATTCGCAAAAATGACAGCACAAGTGAATAAATTTGCATATTATGTTTCTGATATTCAATTTAGCAATATTGCTCATAAAGTCTGACATTTGAAGACCATTAAGATGAATTGCCTTTGCATCAACACTTCTCCATAGAACGTGTTCTCAATTAGCATCATTATGAAGAGTTTCACAAAACAGAAAAATATCACTGTCGACAACAATCATACTAACAAAGCGGGATCAAATGAATGATCAAATCATTGTCCACAAGGACCACCATGTTGAGTATACAGAACTTGTACATATTA
The DNA here is from genome assembly GCA_036346245.1 of Bonia amplexicaulis. Classification (NCBI taxonomy): domain Eukaryota; kingdom Viridiplantae; phylum Streptophyta; class Magnoliopsida; order Poales; family Poaceae; genus Bonia; species Bonia amplexicaulis. Next base: position 11,895,072 of record CM070758.1, on the reverse strand, counting down.
GATTCCTCAGGCAAAAAACAGATATTCACCTTTTGAGTTAACAGCTTCCTCGTCATAATCACTGGGCGACTTAACATGAGACAGCTCCTGTATTGTGGGATTAAGAATGGCTGTCAACAACCTGTGCCGAATTCTGACACATAACATGTTTAATGCAAAGGAGACTGCCCAACCTTCTCAAGCACCTCATGGAATGCTTCCATGGCACTCTTATTTTCTTGCTTCAGCATCTGCGTACAATGAGTTCGTATTAGAAATATTTGAATTTGAAATATTTGAATTTGAAAAAGGCCAGGCATATCGTTGATATTGCTTTGAGATAAAAGACAAAAACAACCAATTTCCTTGAATGTTAGAAAACCAAAATCAGTTTATACAAGCAGCAGAACCATTTAGAAACCTATTTCTAGCAGCACGAAAATAATGACACTAATATCAGCATCCTTATGAGATAGAAGATTGTGCATACCATTTCGAATTCTGCGGTAGACTTCCAAGGGTCTACATACAAGCTGAAAGTAAAATGATGAAAACAATTAACTTTTTGTCATGAGCAATATCATCACAGAAAGAAAAAGACAGACCATGTTAATAGGATCCCTTACTATTGACATGTGCCATACAGTCGAACTAGGGCATCATGTTTTGCCTTCCTCTTAGGCTTGCCACTGACACATGCTTCATCAATGACCTTGAATTCAGAAACAGGAATTGGGTGAAAATATATGCATGGGGAAGCTAGGATCGAGAACAAATAACAGTCAACAAAAAGTCTACTTTGTCTTGGCTTCGCACCATGCAAGTATAAAGATGGTGGCATTGCACCTAAACTCTACAAAGTGTACATCTTACTCATTGTTGATCAATATAACTGTTCTACTACAAATGTCAAACATCTGTCCAGCGTTCAATTTTATGCTGATGTGCAAAGTACCAATGACATTCGCTGGCAATCTACAATCTTATAAAAGAACCATAGTCTGTGCATTGAAATATAAAGTGCTTAGAAGATGCATGTGTAATACCTGTGCTGGCCACCATGAGGAGCCACTATGCTTAACCCATGTTATATCTCCTAATCGGAAATTGTGCCTTAGCTTATTTTCTGAAAGTTCAGAAGTCAATGGGCATTCACCTATACCATCATCTTTCACTGCATTTTCCTTCACCATAATGTTCAGTTTAAACCTGCATTAGCATGGAACAAGAAACAATTGGTACATAAATTGTCCACTGTGACTGCTGGTCGGCTTGATGGGAACATGCTATTCTAGCAAAGGATCAACTTCAATCATCTGTAAGGAAAGAGCAGGGCAGCTGCAACACCCAATTGATGCTAAAACCAATTGTTCCTACAAGGCTACACTTCATCTAGTAATGCTTGACATACAAGGCCAAATTCGGAAGAGCTTAGAGCTAAATGAATGTAGTCCTCTGCAGTTTTTAGTTACATCTCACATTCAATCATGCAAACAACAATCTACAATAAAATTCATCTCAAGCAGTTCTCTCAGCAGGATGTCACATCATCAGCGCCACTGATACTACAAAAAATGTAGTTCAATAAACACCATCATGGCCATGTCGCACATGTCCAACTAGTGAATTATACTTGGTCTCACTCCCTATTTGCGGACCTTCAGCTTTACCCTAAAGCCACCGGAAGCTTAAGCTCCCTCAAATGGGGTGGGGTGGGGTGCGGCTTCTCCAGCTTCTTACGGAAGCTCAAACCCCCTTTGTACTAAGGTAAAGCCCATCTCCACCTGCTTGCTTCTCAGCGAGCCGCATTCTAGGGAAGCTGGGCAATGGGCATAGTCCCCTGAAAAGCATACGATTCATAGGACACCAGCAACTAGTTTAAAAATTGGACGGAGGGAAGCAAATTCGTGAAAGGACCACATTGATCTTACCACTGCCTTCACAGCTCGAAGTTGCAGGGATAGTGGCCCTGATGACTACTAACGGCTGAACTGGCAGATGGATCTAAAATGCAGCAAATTACTGTAGAAACTACGCTCGCAAGATCGCACCTCATCTTCTTCCAGTGTACTATCATAACTGGGACTAAAATTTCACAACCACATCAAGTTAGGTCACAGTACCCTCAACACTACCAACCACGCAAAATCCGCACACATCATGACCAAAATGCGACGACGATCGCTGGTCGGACGCAAAAGGAAGCGAATGGGGAACGGAATACTTTGCCTACTGGAGTCGCCTCGCGCGCTTCCGCCGCAGCCGTCGCCGGGAGAGCGAGCAACCGGTGGGTCGCGGCGCGGCAGGGGCGTGAGCTTCTGAGTAGGGCTTCGCTCGCTTCGGGCCAGGGCCGGGCTTGCTGCGGCTTTGACGACGGGGCGAGGAGGGCGGGCGGCTGGGTGGTATGGGCTTCTGCTTCGTTGGTAGTGAGATGCGTCGCCCGAGGAGGCCCTGCGTGCTCGCCCACCGAGGAGGAAGGGGAAAGGGATGGGTGGGTGGTTTGTCCTTGGTGGGTGGTTATTATTGGTGGCCTTGTTGGGTTATCGGAAAGGGGACTACTGTAATGTGGTGCATCTTCCGAACAATATAGCATTCAATGTCTATTCTGAGACAGCGATCGGGTCTCCGTCCTTCTACACGCGCTTATCTTTATAGGGAGCTTACCGTCGACGCCGTTCGCTCCATCCGGCCACTGTCCTGTCTCGTCCCCACGCCGCGCCGTTCTCTACTACTGCACGTGCGGAGCTCGAGCGATACTGTCCTCCTCGGTTTCGCGCGCAGGAAAAACCTCGCAGTCCCGGTCGAAACAATGTGCCTGCTGTCCTCCCCTGTTTTGAATCCTCTCATCGCTGGCTTCAGGTCTGTTCTTTTTAGCTGAAGCTTATGACTTTTGGGTGCAGTTTATGGTTTTGAACTGTTCATGTAAGAGATTAAAAGTAACAGAAACTCACATACGATTTTTGCCGATATAAATAAAGCGAGACAGTATGTACTACAATTAACTAGTAGACCCTACCTTAAAAAGATACTCCGTTTAAAAGCTAGTTACTGTAGAAAAGCCGAAAAGCAGCTTTTAGAAGCTGAAAAGAACAGACCCTCAGTCACCTTGTTCAAACTCCTCAGGAGCATCTAAAATGTTGTCCGTAATCTCCACTTGTTTGTTATTCCGCTATGTCTCAGGCAACATTCGTGCTTTTCTCCTCATGTCTACTTTGCTTGCATCGTGTTCAATAAAATGCCTAGCTTAATTCTATTTGAAATTCTTTTGTGCATTTATTGCATGTCGATTTCTGATGGCTCGGTAGAGCCTACCAGTCTACTGTAGCATGCAGGCGATAAGTGTCGCCTACCATGGTTACCAAGCTCACGGATGGGACTATGTTTGCAAAAATAGACGTTTGGGGTCAAATTTGAAAAAAAAAAAGAGTGGCTACAGTACTAGCTATGTCAACAGTTCTGAAACTTAGTTATGAAATATCTTGAAAATGGATGAAATTTGGACATGAAACCTCAGTAATCTTCATGAAACCTAGTCGTGAAACTTCATGAAACAAGTTGAGATCTCATGAAACCCCATAAAACTTGAGCAATCTACAAGATAAAATATTGAGACTTAGTTGTGAATCCTCATGAAACATAGTAATGAAACCTCTTAAGATTTTATGAAACCTCATGAAACTTGGAGTTCAACTTCGTGGAGCCGCTACAAAAATTTCATGAAAGCCAGTCTTCAAACAATATGAAATATCATAAAAATTAGTCATGAAACCTCCTGAAAACTTTATGTAGCGATATGAAACTTAGTCATAAAACCTCATGAAACAAGTCGTGACCCAATGAAACCTCGTGAATCTTGAACAGTTTATAGAATAAAATATTGAGACAGTTCTTGGTGAGAATGTTAAACACAGAACAAAACACATAAAATTAATTTTATAAAACAACGTTAACTCTAGGAACATGGAACCACAATTCAGAGAATAACATGACCCCATCATTTGCATAGTGTAGAATAGGACAACTAACCATGATTTAGAAGTATGCTACATTTTCAAACTAAATGTGACGTATAACAGATATACCAATATTAAAGCAGTGGTACCATTATTGGCTTACATATGGGATTTACATATACTATTATGTCACATTGTATCAAAATGGAGTATAATGATGTGCACTTACAAATTCACAGGCTTATATAGAGCAGTTTCATCCAGAAATTTGTATAGTACAAAAAACATGGGGAAAAAGAAAGATCATCATAGGCCAATTAGTCAAAGGTTCAGCGAGGGTTCAGGTCATTGAAACGGTGGTATATGATCCTGTGAGCAAGCTCCTTGTAATCTTCCATGTTAAACTGCATCACAGAAAATGTCGAATGTAAAAAAGCGTCAAGCTTCAACAAGAAGGGAAAAAGGAGTAAAAATGTAATATTTGTTCAGTACCTCGTTGTAACCAATTAAACTCATGTCGATGTGATATTCAAGCATCTTTATTACACAAAACCCATAGGTATGCATGTTATTTACGGATGAAAAAACATATCAAAAAGTTAATGCAATAAAAGCATCAATGACGAGCAATTATGATGAATAAAAAAAGTGGTGATGTAACAACATGTCGTTTTACAGTAGTCTAAGGGTACATGACTTTGAACAGATCATAAACCCCAACTTGTTCACCTCGCAGCTTTGTCAATACATGTTGTAGATTGATACCCAAGAAAAAATTTGTCTGATGCAACCAATGACAAAATTGATGTGAAAAGAAAACATAAAACACTTTGTAAAAGTGAAAAAAAAAAAGAAAACACTCGTGCATGATTGGAACAAACTACTCATCACATCGTGCCACAACACTTGTATGCAGCTCTGCATGCCTTTGGGGTCCTCAGAGAATCATAAATATCAATAGTCTCATTAGTTAAATCAACAACAAATGAACTCCAATGGTGATCCACAAGGGTTGTGATGTATATCTACATTCTTTCCGCAAAGGGGCTCGCTCGCGGCACCCTCGCATTGGTCGTTGTTCATCGAGATGTGGTGTACAAGTAGGATCACGATGAGGGGTACTGCATGTCCAGGGAGGAGATATGTCTCATCGAATCTGCACGTAGTTCCTCAACCGTCTAGATGCAGTCGTTGACTCAGGAGGGCGTCGATGAGGAGGAGCGCGACAGGTACTCAAATCGCACCCACCACGGAGGTAGCAAGCTTCATGGCATCGTTAGCGAGCGAGCCACAGGAGAGGTGGTAGCGAGGAGCTTGAAGGCGAGGGAGTTATCGTTGGCAGCACCGATGTCGCTAGGGAGGAGGCAGTGGTAAGGGAGCTTAGCGACGCAATCGAGAGTGGGGTCAGCGATCTTGGGGAGGCGAACTTGAGGGCTTGGATCAGCGTGTGAGGGAGGCCTCAACGGTGGTAGTGGGCAAGCCGAGGAGCGACGAGGGGTGTGGCGAGGTGGAGTTGGGTGATGGGTAGACCGACGAGGAAAGGAGGTCAAGTGCTGACTTGGCTATTGCGACAAGCATCAAGTGCTTCTACCGCACAATGTTTTTTATGATGCGATCTAGCGTCGGCCCAACAGGGACAAACCGCAGAGTGGCACCGTGGGAGATGCCATGGTGGGTGTAGGGGCCCATGGGGAGGCGTCTACACGGCGGTTATCGCAGTCGTGGTCATGGTCATTGGAGGTGGAAGAGATCTGAGAGAGGTAGGGTGGAACAAATGGGAATGGGAGGAGGGAGGTGACATATATGCGGCTATAAGGTTGAGGAGGCCGACTAGAGGGGGCTGAATGGATGCTTTTAAAATTCTATTTGGCTAAAACCAAGTTTATATATGGAAGAGTAAATCAACATGGTTTTAGCACAATTAATGTCTAAATCAACTAGTCTCACTAAGTGTACCAACAACCTAAGTCTATATCAAGATTTGCAATTCTAAAGTGACAAGCGAGCAATTCAATTCTAATAATGTAAATTGCAAGAATATAAATCGAGCACAAGAAAGTAAATAATAATTGACATGATCTATTTTTACCGTAGTATTTGAAGACTTGCTAGTTCCCCTAATCCACGTTGAGGTATGCCTAAATGAATTGGACTGGCTCCACGAATTAGGCCAAACACCTCACTTCCACTACTAGTAGCTCCTTCCTACTCCAGATAGGTGAGCTCCAACCTTCATAACACACTGAACCTTCTCACAAGCTTTTTCAGAAGGTCACTAGATCACAACGTGTTAGACCATGTGGCTAGATCTAGGATATTTTGGTGATGAATAATTGACAATGGTTAATTCGTGATGAATAATTGATGATATTGCTTACCGTTATTTTGAGATGTGTGGCGTGTGTGTGGACTGGTATTGGTCAAGTTGAGACGAACTTGTGCCGAAAAATATTTTTTGGTCTTTGCATGTGCAGGTTGAGTATGGAGACGATCATAGTCGGTGACGAAATGAACCAGACTAGGATGGAAGATCCGAGGTTCAGACGGTCAAAGAGGTCACAAGATGGTCGGCGGGCTCATGCTTGGGGCGCATGGAGATCAGAGATGGATGATACGTGTTGGAGCTACGGAGGTGTGGTCCGGAGGCTACGACACGTGATGGATGATGTGTGGAGAAGCTATGGGAGGTGCGGTCCTGGAGGCTTCGACACGTGACGAATTAGAAAAGTTAGAATTTTAGAAAACCCCGTGTTAGGAAGGGTTTCGGGTTCCTTTGCTGTTAGAATTGGATTAGAACTCATGGGCTTATAAGTCCAAGTTTTGGGCTCTAGACTATAAATAGAGATAGGGTTAGAGGCTAACTCATGGCTTTTGGAGATACTAATTTCATGCTAAGGTTTAAAAGTACCAAGAGGGCACTTTGTAACCACCATGATTCATAAATAAAATTTAGATCTATCCGGAAGAATTCTGGCGGTGCTTTCATTTTGTGTCGTTTGAGGCCATCTTCAGCGTCGCACAGCGCGTCTCGTTTCGACGAAAGGAAGTTCGGCTCTTTGGTTGTCGTGTTTGCCTCGATCCACGTCCGGTGCTTTCCGTGTCGCTCGTTCATGCGACATCATCAACGCAGCTTACCTGACCTCGTGCAAGATCAGCTGCGCTGGTTTCTTTTGCTTCGGTCCAGCGCACGTCGTTTTCCTCGACACAACAACATAGCAGCAGGCTGCTATGCTCTATGTCACATCAAATAAAGAAATAAAGCAAGGGATAAAGTCTTCAGAGCATTCATGCATAGCCATCAATTCATGCGTCACCCAAATTGAAAAGGCAACTTGTGACTTTTGTGCAATGAGGAGAGAAGAAAAGGTAATTAGTGCAAGGTAATTAGGTAAGACTAATTAGATCTTATTTTTGTTTTGTTTTTGGCATTAAGTCTTAAAGCTTGTGATTCATGCATGCGTCGGGAAAAAAATAGATTGTTTTGCATGTATTGTGGTTAGATATTTTTGTGTGTGCTTCAGTGATTTGCGGGTTTAAAAAATAATAATAAATTTTAAGAAAAACTTTCGTTAGGCGTTGCAATTATTCACCCCTCTAATTGCCATCGACGATCCTACAAGTGGTATTAGAGTAGGTTGCAACGACATCAGATCGGGATCGGTTTTCAAGTAAGTCACCATTTTTATGGATTAGATTATCTTTATTGAAAAATTTGTATGTAGGTTTTTTTTAAGCACAAGGTAACTCTATCTGGCAAAAAGTTGAAAATACTGAAAATTCTTCTAATGTTGAAGCTAATGCTAAGGCTAGAAATATCTTATTGCAAGGTTTAAGTAGAAACGAGTTTGTCATAATTGCTCATCTTAAATATGCAAATAAAATTTGGACCACTCTACCGGATTATCATGAAGGATCTAAATATGTTAAAGATGTGTGTTATAATCAGTTCAAAAAGGAGTATTCTAAATTTGAGATGGAACTAGAAGAACCAGTAGATGCACTTTTTGATCTCTTCAATAAAATTATTAGTGATTTGCAATTTGTTGATGTCACATATTCTGATTCTGACAATGCTCATCAAATTTTAAATGCTTTGGATATGTCTGTTTAGATTGTGTTAGTCACTACTATCAATCATTCTGTTAATATGGAAACACTCACTGTAAATGATCTTTATTCCAAGATGAAAACACGTGAGATCGATATTTTGGCCAGAATAAACAAGACTAATTTTTTGGGCTTAGTGACTAACCAAGCTGATAATTCTTCTATTTGTTTATTTGTCTGCATTGTACTCTATTTCAAATGAATAATTAGAGAAAATTTCAAAAGAGCAGCTTGTACTTCTCTCCATCAGGGTGACCAAAGCAATTAACAACATCAAATCAAGATAAAGAGGAGCTCCAATCAGATGCTATGAATAGATGAGATAAACCACATTAAGATGAATTACCCCAAACTAAGGAGCAAAGAGATCAAAGATGACAAGGCACCAACTTGTCGCTCTCAAATCAAGGTTGATCTAAACAAGAAGCGCAATCCAGTTCTAGATGCAATACATACAACTAAAGATGTCTCTTCTTGCTCACAAGGTGCAATACATGCACAATTATAAGTTTGGCTTGCGCATCCTTTTAAAGCTTGATGGCAAATATCTTCATTTCAAATCTACTCATTGTCTTGTTGTGTAACGCATGATACATCCTCTTGACTTGATGACCTTTAATACGTAAAGCCATCCACCACTTCAGGATCTCGACTTGATAGTTATCAATACATGATACCATCTTTTATCTTGAACATTGATTTATGATGATCAACTCATGACACTTTCCTAAGTCATCTTCATCATGGGACCAAATAAATTTCACTAACTCATAAAAAATATTAAACATACAAATCAATTGCCATTAATTATTAAAACTCATAATTACCTTATAATAAAGAGACTAGATTCTTCAGCAACATCAACACGCCTAGAACTTGCGGTGCTCCGCCGTGCCGTCTCCTCCCTCGTCGTCGGGCTGGGCCATGCTGTCTCCCACCTCATCACGGGGCTGCGCTCTACGGCTTCACGATAGCAATGGTAAAGTGGAGGGGTGCCATGCCACGGCGACATATCCGGCAACGGACGGCTGATAACGTCCACACTGCTCAAGAACCAAGTAGGCTTAATAGGTTGTCATCAGCTCTGACTCGTACCTGCAATGGCGAGAAGCAACAATGGGTACGCAATGCATGGCAACGCCTCTGTACTGAACTCTTCTCTTACAAGCAGTGTCTACCTTTACCAGTATGCCATGCTTTGTTGGGCCATTGATGCCACCGTTTCAACTCCAACGGTTAAACTTGTGGGCTTCAAATTTACCAAATTTACTAACATGTAGGTGGTGCATTCTGAAAACAAAGGCTAACTTAGTAGTGGGGGTATATGAATTCAGTTGACACCATATTGACCCATTTTGTGCTGTTACAGAACGAATGGTGTGCTTACATAGCAGTCAAATTCAGTCAATTCTTCTGTGAAGAAACCATCTGGGTGATGCTTAGACACACCCATGTAACAAAGTAGATCGGGCATCATAAATAGGTGATTCTGAAAGCCTCAAGGCGAACAAGAGCTGATGCATATAAGAGGCTTTGACTTTCTCCAACACTAATGCATTGAATTGACTGCAAAATGTTAGCCATAGTCCAGCGAACATTTTAAGCGCGCCAAGGTCCTAGAAGGTCCTAGCAAACAACATAGAATTATCGATGGGTGGCTGCAACCAATCCATTTCTGCCAAATGGAGATCCTGATGGAGCAATTAGAGCAAGACTCTGCATAATCCTGATTTGCCGTGCACTAATTTGCCCCAGTTCCGCTGTGGCTGCATCCCTGCTCTGGTGGAATTTTGCCCAATTAGTGTATGAAATTCAAGGTCATAAGGGGAGTTCAGAAGTATGGAGTATGGACTAGGGAATCTACTTACAGGAGTAGTATCAATAATCCCTTCTAAAAAGTCAGAACCGTTGCCCTTTGAACTGTTATTCTTCGTGATGTGGTAATTCATGGTCTCCGGATTTGTCACTTGCATGGGGTCTTCAGTTGCTTCGTGACTCCTAGTCACTTTATCCACTTTCCTCAGTCTTTGTGTAACATTACATGACTCCCCCTCTGCTCTACTACCACTTCGCTTGATGCCTCGTCCACCTTTTGTAGCAGTAGTAGCACCACCAGTCATGTTTTCCTTAGTAGCATCACAAATTCCATTTATCACATCATCTACATATTTCATTTCAGCAGCATTCTGCCTGGCAATAATGTCACTGAACAGTGTATCCCTAACCATAGTTCTTATTTCTGCATCAGGAGCCCAAGTTCCGTCTACCATTGCATCACCTTTGTGCTGATTTTGACTCTCTGATGTTCTATTCCCTACTTCAGTTCCATCTTCACTCGCACTTGTATCACTCAGTTGGGATGTGCTGTCCTCGCCTGCATCTAAATATTCCTTTGTATTGATACGAGCTGATCGTCTCAATCCTTCCCTTCTTACAATTAAAGTTCCTTCTGTTGCCATCTTGTTACCCTCTTTATCTTGCACAAAAGAAATATGTTTTTGTGTCTTATCTCTTAAGCCTTCATCTGAATTTTCACTAGAAGCTTTATCAATGGCCTGCTCTTTACCATGAGGACTTGATTGTCTCACACCTTCTCGCTCTCTTCCTTTCAGAACAGCAACTCCAGTTGTTGCAGTGCTCCCTACTTCTTGGTCCTGCTCTGCACCATATCGCTGTTCTGTTTTGTCTCCCAGACCTTCAGCAGTTGCTGATTCTTTTACACCCCTACGATCAGACCTCTTTGAGTCTTCTCGTTTTCTGACTTTCCTGGAAGAGGTTTTGCCTGTGGCCATTTTGCTCACACAAAATATATTTAGATATAAAGCAACTGAAGTAAAATATATTTGTTTTATTGATGACAAGTAGAAATAGAACATAATTCACAAAAAATACAGCACAAGTGAATAAATTTGCATGTTATGTTTCTGATATCAATTTAGCAATATTGCTCATAAAGTCTTGACATTTGAAGATGAATTGCCTTTGCATCAAACACTTCTCCACAGAACGTGTTCTCAATTAGCATCATTATGAAGAATTTCACAAAGAGGGATGAAATGAATGATCAAATTCATATCATTGTCCACAAGGACCACCATGTTGAGTATAGAGAACTTCTATATATTAGATTCTTCAGGCAAAAAACAGATATTCACCTTTTGAGTTAACAGCTTCCTCGTCATAATCACTGGGTGACTTAACATGAGACAGCTCCTGTATTGTGGGATTAAACATGGCTGTCAACAACCTGTGCCAAATTCTGACTCATAACATGTTTAACGCAAGGGAGACTGCCCTACCTTCTCAAGCACTTCATGGAATGCTTCCATGGCACTCTTATTTTCTTGCTTCAGCATCTGCGTACAATGAGTTCATATTAGAAATATCTGAATTTGAAAAAGGACAGGCATATCATTGATATTACTTTGAGATAAAAGACAAAAACCACCAAATTCGTTGAATGTTAGAAAACCAAAATCCAAAATCAGTTTATACAAGCAGCAGAACCATTTAGAAACCTATTTCTAGCAGCACTAAAATAATGACACTAATATCAGCATCATTATGAGATAGAAAATTGTGCATACCATTTCGAATTCTGCGGTAGATTTCAAGGGTCTACATACAAGCTGAAAGTAAAATGATGAAAACAATTAACTTTTTGTCATGAGCAATATCATCACAGAAAGAAAAAGACAGACCATGTTAATAGGATCCCTTACTATTGACATGTGCCATACAGTCGAACTAGGGCATCATGTTTCGCCTTCCTCTTAGGCTTGCCACTGACACATGCTTCATCAATGACCTTGAATTCAGAAACAGGAATTGGGTGAAAATATATGCATGGGGAAGCTAGGATCAAGAACAAATAACAGTCAACAAAAGTCTACTTTGTCTTGGCTTCGCATCATGCAAGTACAAAGATGGTGGCATTGGCACCTGAGCTCTACAAATTGTTCATCTTACTCATTGTTGATCAATATAACTGTTCTACTACAAATGTCAAACATCTGTCCAGCTGTCAATTTTATGCTGATGTGCAAAGTAACAATGGCATTCACTGGCAATCTACAATCTTATAAAAGAACCATAGTCTGCGCATTGAAATATTATGTGCTTAGAAGGTGTATGTGTCATACCTGTGCTGGCCACCATGAGGAGCCACTATGCTTAACCCATGTTATATCTCCTAATCGGAAATTGTGCCTTAGCTTATTTTCTGAAGGTTCAGAAGTCAATGGGCATTCACCTGTACCATCATCTTTCACTGCATTTTCCTTCACCATAATGATCAGTTCAAACCTGCATTAGCACGGAACAAGAAACAATAGGTACATAAATTATTCACTGTGACTGCTGGCAGGCTTGGTGGGAACATGCTATTTTAGCAAAAGATCAACCTCAATTATCTGTAAGGAAAGAGCAGGGCAGCTGCAACACCCAACTGATGCTAAAACCAATTGTCCCTACAACGCTATACTTCAACTAGTAATGCTTGAAAATTTGAAATACGAGGCCAAATTCAGAAGAGCTTAGTGCTAAATGAATGTATTCCTCAGCAGTTTTTAGTTATATCTCACATTCAATCATGCAAACAACAATCTAGAACAAAAATTCATCTCACGCAGTTCTCTTAGCAGGATGTCACATCATCAACACCAACGATACTACAAAAAATGTAGTTCGATAAACACCATCGTGGCCATGTCACACATGTCCAACTGGTGAATTAGACTTGCTCTCACTTCCTATTTGCAGACCTTCAGCTTTACCCTGAAGCCACCGGAAGCTTAAGCTCCCTCAAATGGGGTGGGGTGCGGTTTCTCCAGCTTCTTACAGAAGCTGAAACCCCCTTTGTACTAGTTAAAGCCCATCTCCACTAGCTTGCTTCTCAGCGAGCTGCAGCAACAGTAAGAGTTGTAAATACACATCAATACTCTTTCCAGGTGTTTTCGGGCCAGGAATCAACAAGGAATGATTGCTTCATGCACGTCCATGGAGGAACATTGTATGGGATCAACACAACAGGCCATGTGCTATGGGCAACATTACAGGTTCTAAATAGACTGAACCCATCAGTTGCCAAAGCAAGTCTAACATTACAACATTCAGAACCAAACTGTGGATGCCTAAAGTCAAAGTCTCTCCATGCAGTAGAGTCTGGCAGATGCCATAGTAAGCCGTCCTTCACAAGACCTTCGTTGTGCCACCTTATGTATGGAGCCGTCTTTGAAGAGATGAATCTTCTCTGCAACCTTCTTTTAAGTAGAAAATGACAAACAACCTTAACAGGAACCTTATGCACACGCTTTCCATTAAGACCTACTTTCTCTGATTTCCACCTAGAAACCTTACAAACAGGACATGAATTGGCATTGGCATACTCCTTCCTATATAAGATACATTCATTTATACACATTCATTTATACATGCATCGATGTTTTCATATCCAAGTCCAACATCCTTAACAATTTTTTTTGCCTCATGGTAACTATTGGGTAACCTTTCACCTTCAGGAAGAGCTTCCCTTAGAAGATGTAGAAGTTGCTCAAAGCACGCATTACTGGCTCCCCATATATTCTTTATGTTAACTAGTCTTACAAGAAATTGTAACTTTGAGAATGTTTGACAACCTGGGTACAACCCTTCACTAGCTTCAGTTGCCAATCTGTAGTAGGCTTTGTCATCTACAGCCTGCTCACTACCATCATCACTACAATTTACATCTCCAGCTCCATTGTCAAAAAACCCAAGTCCTTCCTTTAGCATATTATCTATTTCATCACCCTCATCATTTTGTACTTGTGGATTTGTGCAAACATCTTCAGAACACCAACCCTCACCATGGAATATCCATCTAGTATATCCTAACATGAACCCATTATAGATCAAGTGATCATAGACTATGGTTTCCTCTAACTAACATAAATTTGCACATTTGTCGCAGGGGCAATGAATTGTGTCACCTCTTGCAGACTTGGCAAATGCAAACATTATAAATTCCTTCAATCCACTTTGGTACTCATCTGTGTGACTAGGTAAATGCATCCACTCCTTGTCCATGCTTATGCTGCCAATTAATCTAGGTACAATTGTAATATAGTATAGATTATGAATACCTGCCGTACAACTATCCTCCTACCATCCCTTATATGGTTATATAAGTGTGAAAACAGAGATAGTTTTACCTAGTAGTTAAATTTAAAAATGGTATCATTTCTTCAAAGCATACATTACTTGTACCAAAAAGAAATTAAAGGAAAAGGTGCCTCCAGCTACTAGGCCCAAACAAGAGGCAGATATGTTCGTACTTTCAGAGTTCACACATAAATGTAAGCTAAGTTTCTGGAGCCCCGCAGTAAGTAGCTAGCTGTAGTTTATATATGTATTAGAGGTTCGAAGATGAGAGGATATAACATATGCTACTCGAAAAAAAAATCTAAATAAACACTTCCATTGTAGCAGTACCCAAAGACTCCATACAAAGCAACATCAAGCCCACAACTTCACCCCACTAGCTATATTGTTGCAGTCCTGCAAACAACAAACCTACAGCCTCTACATGCATCGGTCCAAAAGCCACAACTACAATGGGACAAAATATACTCGTCACTCACCAGAATGGCACGCTGCTATCTTGGCGCTGTGCCCTCCGATTATTTGCTCCCACCCCACTGGAGTACGCCGTCTAACCCGCCCCTTGGTGCTTGCTTCGATTGCCTTCTGCTGCTGCTCCCCTCACCAGGAATCTGCCCCCAACTTCCTGCTCAAGTGACCAGCTTTACATGGTGAGCGATTTGGGATTTTTTGCTTCAAAAAGATTGGAAATTTTGGGGAAGAAGAGATGTGGATTTGGGGAATTTGGAGCAAACGAGAGACTGGGGAAAGAGCTTCCTCACCAGGAATTTGCCACCCAACTTGCTGCTCCAAGTGACCGGCTTCACATGTTGAGCGATTTGAGAATTTTGTCTCACAAATCTTGGGAATTTTGGGAGAAAGGAGATGGCGATGTGGGAGGGGGGAGAGAGAGAGCACAGTGAGGGGAAGTGCTTGGCTTTTGGACGTTTGGGTGACTTATTGTGTTCAGTTTTGGGGTCCTCACGTCCACCGCGCGACAATATCTCAGTTTCCCGCTGAAATTTTCGTATGTGCCGTATTTTTATTACGCGGCACGTAGGCTCCTCTCCAAACTCCAAACGGATTAGGCTGTCTTTTTTTTAGAGCTTTCAACTTATTTAAATTAAAAATCATTTAAAATACATTAATTTCTAATTTAATTTATTTTAACTTATTAGGCTTTGTTGGTTTTTTAGTCTTTTTTATCTTATTTATTTGTATTATTCGTGATGATATAATAATTTTTATTTTTTAAATTTTTAACTAAATAACTAAGAAAAACTAACAACCACTGTAATTCAATTTCAATTGAAAATCAACAGCCAAAGTCATAAGTCAGAAGTTTAAACTCTTTAGAGCAGCCGTATTTTTTCGTAGGTGCTATGCAGATAAACCGTCACATATATTTGCCCCAGTCTACTAGTCTTGGCACATATTATTTGCCTTAGGGCATCCGTAGTGTATAAAAATAGAAGGTCATAGGCCACATTAAGATCGACATTATATATTACATGGTTGATCTTAAATATGCCATAAGCAAAAAAAAGCTTAAGATCGGTCCTTAAGCTAAAAACCTGACCACAAGCATTAAAATACAATTTTCTTTTAATCATGTTGTTCTCTCTCTCCCTACCAACCAACTACCAATAACCACAAGCATTAAAATACAATTTTTTACTGCCGAGTGGGACCCTTGTTACAGCCGAGCGGTGACCTCAAACATAACGAGTCGACCTTAACAATTAGGTAGAACTCACCTTAAGACCCATTATGATCTTATACATTTTTGATGCCCTTAGATGACCAGTAATACACGTAGCATAGTTTGTGCCCTACTTACCCTATCTCGGCACATATTAATTGCCATTATTAACCTAAGATAGCCGGCACATAAAAGTACCCCAGTTAAGATTATACTAGTATATGCCCTAGCATTAACTGCCCAGAATCTAAACAAGGAGGGGCGTTCCATGGAGTTCATGGATATCCAGCTCAACATCTAAATTTTTTAACAAAAACCTATTATATATTAAATATATTACACATGTATATAAGTTGGTATTCTCAAAGGGGATAGTTAATACTTTGCCCCTCAGTTTGAATGCCTTTAATAATTTACTCTCTCTTACTTTGCCACATATATTTTGTCTTGAAGTTCTCTTGTCAATTGCCATTTTGTTTTATCTGAATATTATATCATTTTTCATTTGTTTAACCCCTTTAAGCTTATGTGAATAGACTATATTGCCCTTCCATGAAATAGTTCAAGCTAATGAGCAGTTACGCAGGCTGCAAAGCAAAACAGATGTAATTTCCAATTGCTTTGCCAGTGCACTCCTTGCAAGACAGAAAATACAAAGAAATGGCATCATGTATACCGTCTGTTTACTCGTGCATATGTCCGCGCCTCCAACTGATCAGCTAGAACTACTAGTATAGCTATACTGAGCTTACAAGACAGAAAATACAAAGAATTATTGTATCTTGAGAATGCTATACTGAGACATATATCTTGAAAATACAAATAATTATTGTATCATGAAACAGCAGCAGCAAACACAGAGCATAAGCATTAGGGCATGTTCTTTTTCTCTGAACCTGGCGGCTTTTGGCTTTTGCTACAGTACCTAATTTTCAAATAGAATATTCTCTCAAAACGGGGTCTACAAGTTAAACAATGTACACGTTAAAAGCCTAACATCTGTACCATCCAAAATCGCAAATGAGTATCTCTCTCTCCGTAATCTGTACCATAAACAGCCAAAAGCCATAAGCCGCAGCCATTGCCAAACAGACCCTTAGGCTCCAAATGATATGAGACATATATTGTTGCAACTTGAGGCAAAAATATATTATTGCAACTTGAGGCAAAATGTTATGTACTTGAGTATTTGAGTTATGTACTCTGAAAATGTTATGCTTCTGGTAATGCCTCTATTTATGGTACGGAATAAATAGCTAACCTAAAGAATCTAAAGAAATGGGTGAAAAAGATGACCAAACAAGATCCAGAATTATGGAACATTTGGTAAGATGTATATGTTATCAAGTCATGAATTACCTGGTCCATGTCAACAATCTGAATCCTCAAATAGACGTGGTAGGTGGTACTAGTCAGTTGTTCAGATTAGGAAAAGACAACACCACAGTTTAACATAGTGAGCATATATCCAGAAGCAAAAGTAACATATATCCATAAAGCAGAAGTAGCATTAGGCATTACAAAGCCAATGTAGTGAGTTCACATCTCACGAATAGCATCAGACATCACAAGCTAACATAGTGAGTTCACATCTCACGAACTACGAAGTTCACATCTCATGTCAAAAAATGATTGTAACGCCCCCATTTTTTGGAACAGAGACGTCTTACCACCCGCAACAGCCCAGGAGTTTAATTGCGGATGAAAAGTATATCATGCCTGCTCACGAACATTTAAAAGAAGTTAATTTGACTGAATTAAGACCTAATGGCCCATTTTAATAACAATACGGGCATTCAAACCCAAAACTTAACTTACATACAGAAGAGCCAAAGAAATCTCCACAGGAACGCTTGAGTGCGGTCGTAACCCTATCACGCAATCTTGATTTGCCTTCTTTTTTCAATATCTGTTGGGGGAAAATTATGCAAGCCTGAGTACTCCAACCACCGTACTCAGCAAATCACATGGGGAAACACTATATATCTACTTGCCAGGATTCTCAAGAGAAGGATGTATAGTTGTTTTATTATGAGGTGGATGCACTTTTATTTGCAAATAAATAAAACTTAAAATATTTCTCCTTAAAATCAGGGGGTTTTCTGTTATCAGGTAAAGTTTCATTATTACTCAAATTAACAACATCAGAAACACTACTTATGCCTCGTTGCTGGAATCACCCAATTAACACAACTTCATTAACCGGAAGCACGGCGTATTCGAATACCATTTATTTCACTCTGCAGAGCTGCCCTGCTTTACCCACAAGTTCTCTTAATCCCACGTCTGGCTTTAAGAAAACAAGACTTTTCACTGCTCAATTCTTTATTTAGCCTCTACCTAGTAGGCCTCCCAATAAGCTTAGGCAACTCCTGACTTATCTTAGCCTACTATTGTGCAGCTCATATAACACATAATCGAAATTCAGATCGATTGTTCAAATTGTTCATATAGAATAACCAACCTCCATACGACCCTGCTTAACCCCTTCCGTATGGACTCGCACTTTGCCTCCAGACTGCTTTGTAGAGATTCAATCGAATTTGAGCAGCTACTAGACCAGGGTTGACATATCAACACTTGTGGTTGGGCGACCACTGTGTCTTTTACTTAGCACCAAGGTCTTGTCCTTATTTCTTTCACGAGGTCCACAACCTCCACCTTAAGGTAAAGCGGTGGGCGAAGTCCGCCGCACGGATCCGCACAACACTCTTACCCTAATCTGTACAACGGCATCACCAGCCTAGGGTACGGTGTCCCATACCACCCTACCCTAGCTCTGGGTTTTCCAAATCTACCGGCCCATGGCCAAAGTCACTTAGTAGTGTAAAATGTTGCATGAGATGATTTATGAATATTCGTACAATATGTTAATTCTTACTAAGGTTGTCAAGGTGAATATGACCATCAAAGTAAACATGGCTTTTATCAGTGGTAGGATTTATTTAATTAGCACGTCATTCTAAACATTTATTTTAAGCAATTATCATTTCATAATTATCAATAATGAAAATACATTAAGTAAATAATGTAAATTTCATGGGATTCAATATGATCAAAAACATGTGACTTGCCTTGCGGATTTATGATTTCGATACTTTCGTATTCTTCTATCTCTTGATCTTGAACTTGATCATGAGTTTCTCCTCCTTGAACTGGTCGACTCTTCGATGTCGTGTGCTAGCGCAAAGCAAATAAATAATTTAATTCCACGCTCAAAGAAAATGAGCTAGGAATAAAGAAATAAAATTCGAGAAAACCCAAATAAAATAGGTTCTGTGTTTTTGGGTGTTTGGGATGGTGAAATGGAGTTGAAAAATGGATTGGTGGGCTCAAAACGGTCAAAACGAGTATAAATTTGTATTTTTGGGTTTTAAAAGGCTTAACGGGTCTGGTTACTATTCATCACGGTTATTTACTGTTCATCACGGATAGGGAACTGTTCACAGTGGGCCGGGTTCGAGTGCTACCGGGTTGGTCACTGTGCACTATGGGTTCGGGTTTCGGCTTGATGGGTCGGATGAACAGTGACAATCTGTCACTGTTCTTCTTCCCCAGATGACCAAGCACGTGGCAACGAAGCAGAGGAGGGAGGCGACCGGCGGCACTACAGGTTTTTGCGACACCAACCGAGACCATGGTCGGACTCCTCGGGATGCCAGGAACCCATTTTTGGGGTCGACGGCGGCCGGGGAGGCGGCATTCGCCGGCGGCGAGCTCAAGAACTCGGGACGGTTTTTGACGGCTTGGGGGCTATAGGGGTGATTATTTCTAAAATCAACGGGTGTTTAACCATCTAGGGGCACTCATGAAGGTCCTAGTGGTGGCGGTTTGCACTGGGAAAGCTCACAGCAAGCTGGCCATGGCGAGGTACCAAGGCCGGGCGGCGGGTTTCGCCGGCGGAGAAGAAGAGGGCTTGGGGAGCTATGGCGTTGTTTCGGTTGTGTTTCTGCGTTCATGAGGGAGCTACAGGAGCGAGTAATTGAAAAGTAATCAATTGTATAATGGGAATTGAAGTTTGACTTACTTTGAAGTTCCTCGGTGATTGGACGACGAGGGATCGATTGGGCGTGCACGAAAGTGCTCAATGCTTCATATGCACAGGGAGTGCACGAACTTTGTCGGCTTGCCTTGCAGATGGCTAGCATTGCGCATCAAGTCGCAGGCGGCGTTTACTCTGTACCACGGAAGTCATTGTTGGGAGGAGCTCACTGCCCAGCGGTGTGCACATGCAGTGTTTGGCGGTGCATGCATCGACGCACACTGTCGTCCTGGCTGTTTGTCATGGTTAGGTTCTCGTGACTGGGGAAACGCAGTACCGCTTGTGTTAGTCCAGTAAGGTTTGCTGCTCTTTAAGCCAAACAATTATTGTACCCGTATACGTAGTACTCGCCTACTATGCCAGGCCGGTCACGCTCACAAGACCGTCCACGCAATTGACTAGAGAAAACTCGGTTGCCCCGGTCAGGTTTTAAGCGACCCGGTTGACCCGGCCAGGCAACAAGCGAGCTGGCCGGGTCAACCGGTCGCTTAAAACCTGGCCGGCAACCGAGTTTTCTCGAATCAATTGCGTGGGTGGTCTTAGAGTGTGACCGGCCCAACGTCAACTTGGCCGGGTTTTGTCCTGAGGTCAAAAAAAACTCTCAAATTAAAGAACTTTTCAAAAGAAAAATGATGGTGATACTTGTCTTTTGAAAGCTACTAGGTTTTAGTGATTATTTGCCTATAAATTTGTTAGTTAGAGCAATGTATACGAGATTTTAAGCTGTTGTAATTTCACTATGTTCTTGTTTGATTTTATCTTATTGACTTTATACATGATCTTATCGCTTATGGTCATGGACCTCATGGTTGTTTCTATGAGCTTCAATGGTTATTTATTATTTTTCATCCACTTTCTTTAATTACTATTGTTGTTATTGTATTGTTGATTTTTCTATAAATATAAATATATATATATATGTATATGTATATATTCATGCACACACACATATATATCTATACGCACACACACACACACACACACACACACACACACACATATATATATATATATATATATATATATATATATATATATGTATGTATGTATGTATGTATAGTTTTGAAAATGTAATTCTAAAACATGCGGTCCGACCTATGACCCAACAGTTCGACCATCGAGTCAGTAATCCGAGACCTCGGCCGGGTCGATGGTCGGTCTGGATAAGATAACACTGCCTACTCGGACTGTTTTAGTGTTTAACCACACGACATGAGGCCATGTGTTTACTTATATGTTTCGGTCTTTTTTTACTAGCCACGTAAGCGAGGCGTCACGCTGCGCTAGCCACCATGTGGACCGAAGTAAAAGAGGCGAAAATTCGCGGGGCGGTTCTCTAAAAAAATCGAGGACATACGCGTAATTTCGGAAAAAAATCGGCAGGGACCTGTTTGCGAGGATGGAGGACCTCTACGCGATTTCGCAAAGCGCAGGGACTTTTTCGCAAAAAAACGCAAAAAAGGCGACGTGGCCACCTGGCTGGCCGGGGACGCAAAAAAGACAACGTGGCCACTCTGGTTGGGTGGGGAGTCCTTCGGGAATAATAGGCTTATGATTTCGTGGGCTGTAGGCAGTGGTTGGGTGCGTATGTTGTTCAGATGCACATGCAATCCTAAGCAATTTATGATTTTTTTTCAACCATAGGTATAAGGATATCCAGACTGATGGCCCACAAAGCCCAAGTGTAGGGCCCGGTTGGGCAAGAGTCCATGCTTGATGGCCCAGCTGGACTGGGCATGGCATTGATGCACAGGCTGATAGCCCGTATATTATTTTGGCCTGCACCGGGTGGCCCGTAGGCCGTAGCCCCGTAGTCGTTCCCGTGTACCATTTTACCTGACGCAATCGGCCGGCGCTTGGCGGAGGCGCGTATCGGCGTATGTCCGGGACCCATCTCACCGTCACGCCCCGGCCGCCACCTCTGTCGCGCGTCTCTCTCCCCTCGCCGCCGCCTTCCTCACGTCGCCACCCTCAGCCGTTGTCGCTCCCTCCCTCCCTCCCTCGCAGCCACGCCCTCGCCCAGCAGATCCCCTTGAACGACGTACCTGGAGCAGCTCTAGGGATGTCGTCCTCCTCCATGGCCGAGGGCGAGGCTGGCGAGTTCACCGAGGTCGTGGTGGTGCGCCACGGAGAGACCTCCTGGAACGCCTCGCGCATCATTCAGGTGACGACGCTTGCTTTCCTTCCCAGCCCCATCTCTTTCTCGACATTGGAGCTTGGTCTTTACTTGCTTAAATTGGAAAAACCTGTGATGGAGAAATCGAAAAGGACCAAGGACGATCCTGTGGTAGACTCTTTTTTAATGCTTGGATTAGTGATTCACTAGGGACTACTTGGCAGTTTTCGTCTCAAGTTCAGGAACCGAATTTATGGGAGAATGTGTCTTGATGTGGTCGATTTAATAGATTATATGTATGTGATGTCACATAGACTTTGATGTAGGCATGTGGTGTAGAAATTTAGGAAGCAACTTAGGGAGTGTTTTTCAATTTGCTAAAGGGACGTTGATTGATTGCCTGATTCCATTAGATATAGAGAACTTTCAAGCACTGCTTTATCGCTTATAGGGTTGTTGGGAGCAGACTGGCATCCATTCTTCCCCCTTAAGTTTTTTGTTTTCAGTATAAATGTGGCAATGCGAGTATTCAAGTGACTGTTTCTTCACTCTGATATAGTAAGAGGAATACACTTTTCACCTAGTAGCATTCATCCTCAGAAATTGAATTGGAACTTGTATCAGGCAATACTACATGTTTCCACATGCTATGTATAGAAATTTATAAATATTCATTCTCAATTCGTCATATAATGAATTCATTGAATTGAAACTTGTGTCAGGTAATGCATGTTTGTTTCCTCGTGCTTATTATTGAAATTTATAATATCTGCACGTGTTCGCTTCATTACATGATCTGAACGTTTAGTTGTTTGCTGAGACCATAGGGGAATTTTCTCTTGCTTCTGCCTTTAGAGTGCGCAGGTGCTCTAACAACAGGAGTCATCCAATGCAAAAGCTTAAGAGATGATAGACAGTATGTTGTATGGCTGCAATTTCTCACCTATGCATCGTGCTTGTTTCCTAAGTGAGGAAAATGTGAAAAATGATGTTATATGGCTCCTTATGGTAGATCATCAGATAGCTATAAAACCACATTTACCTGACTATCTGATTGTATAATCTGGGGGCAAAACTAGGAGCAAGACATTTAATGATATGATCATCAACTTGTTCTGCATATTTGCACATTACTTAACCATGTATTTTTCATCAATTTGTTTGTCATTCTAATATTTCCTTTGAACTGATATATTATCCAAATCCTATATTAGGGACACTTGGATGCAGAACTGAATGAGATTGGGAGGCGGCAAGCTGTTGCGGTATGGTACGGGTTACTCAGATTATCATGTCATTTTGAGTAGCATTTCTTATGTGGAACTTGTCTGACTTCAATGCCAAGGTTGCTCATCGGTTGTCTAAAGAAGCCAAGCCAGCTGCCATATACTCATCTGATCTGAAGCGAGCGGCAGAGACTGCACGAACAATAGCAAAAATTTGCAATTTACCAAATGTATGTTCATTCAACTTGTGCCTTTTATGTTGTTTGAATGTATCAGGATAATGCTCCACTTGCTTCCCTGTCTAGCAATGTATGTTGTGTACAAGATAATTGTCCGTAGGTTATTAATGAATGAGCAACCTGCACTGTAGGTTGTGTTCGATGCAGCACTGCGAGAAAGGCACATCGGAGATCTGCAGGGCTTGAAGTTTGAAGATGCTGCCGCAGAAAGGCCAGAGGCTTACAAAGCTTTTATGTCCCACAAGAGAAACCAACAAATTCCTGTAAGCATTCATATCTTAGTCCTTTTTGAGAAAATGTTGATATTGATTCCTTACCAGTATTATACCTATCTGAAGGTATGCATAGAAACTCCATTAAATGCATAGGTTTTGACATGTCAAATATGGACTGGTCTTCCAATTGTAAAATACACTTAACGTGGGAATTTTCCCTGATTCTTGTGGGATTTGAACTATTTCTTGTGAAATTCCTGTGTTCCAAACATGCCCTTAATTTAATGTGCTACTAATTAAATGGGGTATTAATACAACCTTCTTTTACCCAATCATGAGCATTTCGCTACTTCTAAGGACAACTTGGACTGTCAAAATCTCTGTCAAATCAAATCATTCCTTAGTTATGCACTTGCACATTGTTGCAATGAGACTTGTATTCCCAAAGAGGCCCAAGGCCAATACAAATGTACAGGTGAGATATGCAAATAGCTCAAAAAGGTCCAAGGCCAATACAAATGTACAAGTGAGATATGCAAATAGCCCTCTACACACTAGACTATTTACAAAACTCACATAACATTTTGCTCGTTAAGCAAGCAGTATAAATTAGAAAATTCTACTAGGTGGAAGCTGTTCTCTGTAAGTTGGGTTGTGCCTGTAAAGAAAAGTGGTTTGGTTCTAGGGGATTATCAGACATGATGCCCATACAGCTTTTCTCTAAGTAGCTTTATAGCTGCTGTATCAGTGCTGAAGTGCAAATATTTGCAGGTTTTTCTTTCTTGTGATACATACCTGCATGCAGTACGTAGCTTCTATTAAAAGATATGTTTTCTGAATTTTTTTGGGCTTGTTCTTCAGGGTGGTGGAGAGAGTCTTAATCAACTATCAGAGCGATGTGTTTCTTGCTTGTATAACATAGTCGAGAAACATCAAGGTAAACTGGTAGCTTCATTCTTGTACTATTACTCGGTATATGGGGCTTTTATCTTGTAATTGCAAGTTTTGGAGATTTTTATAGACACGATGACATGAATTGTGTCCGCACTCAGTACCTATTCAAAGGAACGCAATTCAAAAAGGAGGTTGGCTTATCGGCATCCCTTGTGTCTTGTGGTCTAAGGTGGAGATACTGCGTTTATGTTTGGATGATGATAATTTAGTTAAAAAACAACAGTTTTTAGTTCATTCACACCTGCATGTTAGTTTCTTACTTGCCTAGGACTATGAGCTTCTGAGCATTCTGAACTTACGTTACTCTATTGACAGGGGAGCGAGTAATCTTAGTCTCTCATGGAGGAACCATCAGAGAACTCTACAGGCATGCCAGTCCAATGAAGCCGCTTCATGGTAAGATACACAACACGTCAGTAAGTGTTATCCTTGTGTCTGGCGCAACCGGCCGGTGCATTGTCAAGATGTGCGGAGACGTCAGTCACCTTCAGGAAACCGGTGTTCTGGAAAATGCCTTCGGTGGAGATAAGACCTCTGCGTGATTTCAGCTTTAGGAGCATCGTACTTGCAGCTCTTTAATGTCTAAAGAGTACGCATTCTTGTCGTCATCTTTTAGCTGGAATGGAACTGATCAGTTAGACTATTACTTACAGCAGCGGAAATAAACCAAAACTATCCACCTCATATTTATCCTTACTCTTCTATAGTTCCATCGTTTCGCTTGTATGGACCCGAAACGAGCTAGCTGTGTTTGTCTAGCTTCTCTCTCCTTACCCTATCCAATTACTACTCGAGCCCAGTGCTTGTATCTCATCACTTGGAACTTATCAGTGCAGTTGCACCGGATGCGGAGCTTACCATCACGCATGCTGCTCAGTTTTTTAGACTGTAGTTTATAGCTTTTGATAATGTATTTTTTGTCCATGTGTTTTTGAATTGTCTAACAAACGACCTACATAATTTGGATCCGTATAACCAAAAGAATGGTGGCGGCACATTTACTTACGGGTCTTCCCAGGTGGACATTTGCTGCGAGCCTGGGACACTGCAATCATTTCAAGCTACTAAATTGAAGACATGTGACGGAGACGGACCGATCAACCTCTTTCATATAAAGGGCGCATGATTGCTCTGCAATGGCTAAGCTACTAGAAATGCATGCCATCACTGTTCGCACAGCTGCGGCCCAGGCCGGGCCCACCCTCTTTTCACATAAAAGGGCGCTCGATTACTCTACGCTGCTAGTGTTCGTCCAAATCCTCGTAGCACGTACTCCTTGTGTATGTACGTTTGTTTTATATAGTCCGATTACTCATTCGGTCATTCCAGTAGAAGGCACCAACCATATACATATGCATAAAATGAACCATAGAAGTTGTACAAATCGAATGAATTTTGCAGGTCGCATCGTCGGCGACGACAGGATAAGAGGGAAAGAAACGAAAGCTGTAGCGTCGCTTTCGGCAGCATTTCCTGCCTTCCTGGGCACCAAATGGATGAACCAGCGGCGGGCATCGCATTATAGCCGGAGGGCGCAAACATGCGACGCGGAGCGGGGACACGATTCCCGATCCACAGCCGCGCACACACGACCGAAATGAATCTATCACTCCGTCCGTCTAAATCTTTAACATATTTTTTCTTAACACATAGACTAAAAAAATAATGAAAATAATTAGATTACCCCTAAATATTATCTATAAATACTACATTCAATGAATGTATATAGAAAATAATAAATAAAACTACATATTTATTAAAAGTATAAAGAAAACATCATGCTAATTTTATATTACAACATGAATACACTTTATATTTATAGATAAAACTATTTTAAAAATACGTCTAACAAACCTGGACGAAGGAAATACTAGAGATTCCACGTTTCCATAACACCGAGCCGAGCGGTCACACCGCCGCTCCTCCCTCCCCTGGCTGCTGCTGCCGCTGCGTGCTACATGAACGTCGGCGACCGGATGTCCATCTCCTGCGTCCACGCGCTCTTGTCCTGGGCGTGGACGTGCCAGTAGCTCTGCGCCACCGCGTCCGGGTCCGCCCCCGCCGTGTCCCCTGCGCCGGCCTTGCCCCTCGGTGACCTAACCATGACAAGACGAGAGTATGCTTCCGTCAGTTTCGATCGCGCTCGCTGTCAATGTGCAGCGTATAACGGTGAATGTGAAGGTTAATTTATGGTGTGAACTGCGATGTGACGGTGAATTGGTCACATTGCCAAGATCTGTTTCCACTCGGAGGCATCAGCCATCAGGCATCCCGATATGCATAGGCTCGTTCGTCTAACGCTCGTTCGTCTAACCCTTTTCTCTTCCGATTACGTGGACCGAGACATGTCCATATGTAGGTCGCGACAACGGTTCGCGTGGAAAGCATGTACTAAAATTGGACCGCCCCAGCCGAGAGCGCGCGCCGACGTGTGGCGCAACACCGCGCGCCCCGCGATGACACCTCCCGTAGCACGGTCAGAGTCGGAGCCTTATCGCTCCAGAGCGGCGCGTGCACGCGGCGGAAGCCACGAAGCCGTCGGTTTCCGTCGTCACTCGGCAAGGCACCAAGCGCGACAAAAATATAGGTTCTGTTCTTTTTGGCTGTGGCTTGTGGTTTTCGGTTGTGATTTGTGGTTTTTAAACTGTTTATACAAGAGATTACAGAGTAACATAAATCCACATACGGTTTTTGCCAATATAAATGAAGTCAATAAAATATGTATTACAATTAACTAGTAAAACCTATCTTGAAAAAATACTCCGTTTAAAAGTTAGTTACTATAGAAAAGTCGAAAAACAGCTTTTAGAAGCTGAAAAGAACATGCCCATATTCTCTCCGCCCAGAGCATGAATATATTTGTCCATGGAAGATAGGGCGTATGAATTATGATTTTTTTATTTTATATTTCTAGTTAAATACTTTAAAAAAAGTTGAATAGTTATAGTATACTAGCTGAACGTCTTTCAAAATATGTTTGCATGTATATTCTAAAATTTTTGTCACCCATGAGTTTCAGAACATGTAGTATGATAAATTTTAAAAATCCGTAGCAACGAACGGGCATTTAGCTAGTAATAACAATAATGATAATAAGTAACAATATGATAACTACTCTTCTAGGATTCGTAACATACCAAAATTCACTGATCCTTTAGAACAATAATGATAAGTAACAGTAGGATAACTACTCTTCTAGAATTCGTAACATACCAAAATTTTTAGCATCCGTGACTAAAAGTGTTAGGATTGAATTACACAATCTTCTTTCTTTCTTCAACTCTTACCACTTAACAGGAATTACACGGCTTAAATAAGCCTCATGTGCGCACACACGACCTCCACACACCTACTAACTCCACTAACTTGGCATATTCTCATACCTCTTGGAATCACTCCACGATCCACACTCTTCTCACGGCTACGACCGCTTCACATGGCTATGATCGCTTCACATGACCACCCACGTCTTCCGACTTCCCTCGTACCCGGATGCTCCGACTGCTACAATGTTCTTCTGAGTACCGACTACGACCACTGCAGTTTTTATGACTTACGACCATGGTGTCCTACGATCACGGCTACCTTATGACCACGGCTGTCTTACGACCATAGAGCCTTACGACCACGGATGCC
Organism: Bonia amplexicaulis; assembly: GCA_036346245.1. Taxonomy (NCBI): domain Eukaryota; kingdom Viridiplantae; phylum Streptophyta; class Magnoliopsida; order Poales; family Poaceae; genus Bonia; species Bonia amplexicaulis. Next base: position 11,866,783 of record CM070758.1, on the reverse strand, counting down.
TTACGACCATGACTGCTTCGACCACGGTTGCCTTATAACCACGTTTCCATGACCACATTCGAGCACCAACCGGATTCTCAAACTTCCGACTGCTGCTTCGACTATGGCGCATCATCTCGATGATACGACCACGGTACATAAGCCCCATGCACACACACGACCTCCACGCACCCACTAACTCTACTAACTTGGACCTATTCTCATGCCTCCTGGAATCACTCCACGATCCACATGAGACCACTTCTCATGACTACGACCACTTCACACGACTATGATCGCTTCACACGACCATCTACGTCTTCCGACTTCCCTCGTACCCGGATGCTCCAACTGCTACAGTGTTCTGCCGAGTACCAACTATGACCACTGTAGCTGTTACGACCACTACAGCTTCTATGATGCACGACCATGGTGTCCTACGACCATGGCTGCTTTATGACCATAGTGCCTTACGACCACGGCTGCCTTATGACCATAGAGTTCTATGACCATGGATGCCTTATGATCATGGCTGCTTTGACCATGGCTGTCTCACGACCACGTTGACACAACCACATCCGTGCACTGACCGAGTTCTCAAATTTCTGACTGCTGCTTTGACCATGGCGAATCATCTTGATGCTATGACCACGGTACAGACTTCCCTCGTACCCGAATGCTCCGATTGCTACAGTGTTCTTTGAGTACCGACTATGACCACTGCAGCTGCTATGACCACTGTAGCTTCTACGACTTACGACCATGATGTCCTATGACCACGGCTGTCTTACGACCACGGCTTGATGTCCTACAACTATGGTTGTCTTACGACCACGGCTGCCTTACAACCATAGAGCCTTATGACCATGGATGCCTTACGACCATGGCTGTTTCGACCACGGCTGCCTCACGACCACGTCTGAGCACCGACCGAGTTCTCAAACTTTCGACTGCTACTTTGACCACGGCGCATCATCTCGATGCTACGACCACGATACAGACTTCCCTCGTACTCGGATGCTCCGACTGCTGCAGTGTTCTTTCGGGTACCGACTACGACCACTATAGCTGTTACGACTAACGACTATGGTGTTCTATGACCATGGCTGCTTTACGACCATATAGCCTTACGACCATGACTGCTTAGACCACGGCTGCCTTACGACCATGTTGCCATGACCACGTCCGAGCACCGACCGGGTTCTCAAACTTCTGACCACGGTACATAAGCCTCATGCGCACACACATAATCTCCACGCACCCACTAACTCCACTAACTTAGGTCTGTTCTCATGCCTTCTGGAATCACTCCATGATCCGCACGAGACCGCTTGTCACGGCTACGACCACTTCATATAGCTATGATTGCTTCACACGACCACCCATGTTTTTCGACTTCCCTTGTACCCGGATGCTCCGACTGCTACAGTGTTCTTCTGAGTACCGACTACGACCACTGCAGCTTCTATGGGCACTGTAGCTTCTGCGACTTACGACCATAGTGCCTTACGACCACGGTTGCCTTATGATCATGGCTGCTTCGACCAAGGCTGCCTTATGACCACGTTGCCACTACCACGTCTGAGCACCGACCGGGTTCTCAAACTTCCAACTACTACTTCGACCATGGTGCATCAACTCAATGCTACAACCACAGTACAGACTTCCCTTGTACCTGGATGCTCCAACTGCTACAATATTATTCCGAGTACCGACTATGACCACTGCAGTTGCTACAACCATTGCAGCTTCTAAGACTTACGACCATGGTGTCCTATGACCACGGCTGCCTTATGACCATAGTGCCTCACGACCACAGCTGCCTTACGACCATAGAGCCTTACGACCATGGATGCCTTACGACCATGACTGCTTCTATCATGGCTGCTTCAACCATGGCTGCCTTACGACCACGTTGCCACGACCACATCTGAGCACCAACCGGGTTCTCAAACGGGTTTTCATAGTAAAAACCCGTATATATATATATATATATATATATATATATATATATATATATATATAAAATAATGAGTGTTCCTTGGTGTCCGGGCACCATAAGTCTAAAATAGGTATGTATCGCATGCGAAAAATTTTAAAATTTCTTGGATATCAAGTTTAACTAGTTTACTAACTAGTTCAAACAAGTTCGAATGAAATTTGAACTGTAGTTGCCTTTTTATTGATAGTTTGATTGTAGGTATGTGCTGATTATATATATAAATCAAGAAAGCATGTGATCTAAATTGTTCAAAACTTTGAATTGAGTATATTTTTTCAAAGGTATATGTTTCATTTGAATTGTTATAGATGGGTATATACTCTAAAACGATATTTTCAAAAAACATACCCAATTTGGGTTAAAATCACACATTTGAAATCAAGGTGCGGGCACCACGGTGCCCAATCATATATATATATATATATATATATATATATATATATATATATATATATATATATATATATATATATATATATATATATATATATATATATATATATAGGTTCACCAGGGCTATTCCTTTTGGCTTTTGCACTTTGCTACAGTAACTAGCTTTTAAACAGTGCGTATTTTCAAGGCGGAGTCTATAAATTGATTGTAGTAGATATTGTACTGACTTCAGTTGTATCGGCCAAAATAGTATATGACTGTCTCACTCTTCATAATCTCTCTTATGAACAACTAGAATTCAAAAGGTATAAGCCAAAAGCTATAAGTCACAGCTCAAAAGAATCCACCTACAGTATAATACAATAAATTCTAGACAAATATAGTCAAACCGAGTTAGGGTTTTGGCCGGAGGGGGTGGGGGGCATAGGGTGCTTGGTGCCGTGCGTAAGTGTGGACTCGAGGGAACGGGCCGACGTTGAAGCAAAAGGCTAGCTCGGGTGTTGTGCTCTCTGTAACGTGCCAGGCAGCGGGTGAGCAGGTGCCAAAGGCTCCGAACAACTTGGAGGATGCCAAAAGATTTTTCTTGACTCTTAGAAGAATTGAAATAGTGAAATTCATGTACCCTAAACAGACCTTAAACATATAGATTTTGGTGGACAGAGGTGGCGACAGTGTGACGAGACACTGCCCCACTAACTTAAAGGAGGGATGTGATGTAGCTATATGGCGGAGTGACGACACCGGGGAGGCGGTGGCGGCAGCGACAGCTACGCTGGGAGAGGTTAGGGGTAGGGAGGAGTGGAAATATGTAGGGAGAGGGATGTAAGTGTGTTTGATCCAACGGTCATGAAAACTGATTGATTTGTTAAAGAATATTGGGTGGCTATATATTCCCATATTGACCACCTGAAATGTCTCTTTCTAGGGTTCGTCGACAGGATGCCAAAAGGAGGAGCTCACAGTCGCACATGTTTGTAGAGGCCAATACGAAAGTCGTATATCTCTGTGCCATCATTAGGGAATGGATTCTTGCAAATTATTTTTTGTTGTCCTTTCTGAAAATGGCCTATGGGTGGATCAGATCTACATGTTGGGATACCAGAGGACCACTTTTCTCGAGGGAGTGATGAGAATTGAGAGCTCCTAAAACTTTGGTATATCTTTCTACTTGTCATAGGTAACTAGGGGCAATATTCCACGCCCACTTGGCCTCTCTCGAGCCAAATTATATTACTCAGACTTTGGCAAAATAACAGTAATACGGACGCAAATGCACGTATATAGACGCATTAGGGCGAGCAAAGTCATAATCTTAAGAGAGAAGACCAAGAACGAACCATGTATATATGTACCGATCAGCTAGCTAATCGAGTAATTAACTAATGAATTAGCGTGATGAGTTTTCACTGACCCCCGCTCGCCGATGACGCCGTCGATGATCACGTGGGCAATGTGTACGCCGGCCGGCTGGAATTCCTTGGCCAGAGACTGAGACAACCCCCTCAGAGCAAACTTGCCGCAGCCTGCATGCGTTTTACGCGCGCGCGCGCACATCAGCTTAAAGAATTTGCTTAGCGACAGATGCGAGAACCTCTGTTCAAATATAGTTTTCTACGCGCGATCGAGCGCGCACGACTTACTTAGATCAGAGTAGCCGGCGAAGCCGGCGACCGACGCCGACGAGCCTGTGAAGATGATGGTGCCCCTGCCCCTCTCGACCATCCCCGGGACGACCTGAGATGATCAGTGGCATGCAGAGATGTCGCGCGCGCGCGTGATTGAAGCTGAGGTCAAGATCGAAGGGGACATGAATTAAGGAGAGGTTGGTGTACGCACTTGCTGCGCGCAGTGGAAGGCCCCGGCGGCGTTAACGGCGAGCGCGCGGTGGAAGGCTTCCGGGGAGATGGCGACGAAGGGCGTTGGGCGGGCTGCGGCGTCGCCGTCGCTGTCGGCGGGCGGCTCGCAGGCGTTGTAGACGAGCACCTCGACGTGTCCGAGGGAAAGCACGCCCTCGAAGGCCTCGCGCACGGAGCGCCCGTCGGCGCAGTCAACACGGAGCGCGAACACCTGCGCCTTGGCCTCCTGCGCGATCTCCTCCGCCAGCTGCGACAGCTTCTCTGCACACGACGCGCCAAGACAAGATCGATAGTCATGCAAGAACGGCGGGATGAAGAATATGGATCGAAAGGTCGGCGAAGACAGGGGTGTGCGTGAGGGGAGAGCGCGTGCCGAGGTCGCGCGAGAGGATGGCGACAGTGTAGCCCTCGGAGGCGAACTTGCGGGCCACCGCCGAGCCGAGCCTGGGGCCGACGCCGACCACGGCGGCGATGCCCCTCGAGGAGGTCGAGCCGGACACCGACCTCAGCATATGGAGAGAAAAATAGAGGGCAACTACTTGGCGAGACGGCAAGCAGTTGCTGTGTCCAGTTTTGAACTGCGAGCATGGCCAGGAGACGGCTGTCGCCTTGGTTTCTCCGTTGGTGTTAACAACCCGGCCGAAGCACCAATCCAGACGAACGGTGTCTACGCGTGCTGGGCAGAACCTGCCATTCCCTTGTCCTGTACATACAGCGAGAGTGCGACGTAACTTTTCTCCTTGCAACCTTAGTAGTACAGCTCAAAATGACAGGACGCATGGATGCTGGATCGTCTTGCCTGGTATTATTTATGGGAGGACCTTCGTATTAGCGAATGTTGTATAGACACTCTCTTGCAGATGTGTTTTCTACCAAGCAACAACAACGTGATCGATCTCATTCTTTGAGATGTTTATGTATTTCCCTCTACAAATGCCGAATTCCAGTAATGGCCAGTGCATGCTTAGCAAGTTCACGTGTCGCCTTAAGGCACTGAGCGAATTGGATGGAACCAGACAAGTCACGAATCACCAATTAATCTAACCTTAATCACTGCAAACCTGTGTACAACAACATTCTTCCCTTCTGTATATATGGTGGCTGTTCTATCAGGCCAACAGGTACCTGAACCTAAACTCGTACGGCAAAACCTGAACAGGCACCGTCGACGCCGGACACCGGCGACCGGCCTCGACGACCTCAACGGCGTCACGCTGCAGCTCACTGGGCAGCTGCAGGCACACCCAGTCCATGAGGGAGCTCACGTCCTTGGCGAAGTCCAGGAGGTACCAATGGAGAAGCTTCGGGATAGCCAGCCTGCTCGGCGTCGAGACGCCGACGGAGGCCTGCAAGTAGTCCCTCTTGGCAGCCTTCAGTTCCTCCTCGACATGGGTGGCCGTGTAGACCCTCACCTTCATAGAGAAACAAAATGTGCAGCAACATTGTCAGTACTCAGTAGAATGAATTATGGTTGCCGACATGTGCTCGATCAGTCTCACTGTGGCTGTGGTTGTGCGTGCTGTGGTTACGCCTGCAGGATGCCCAAAATTATGGTCTGCTTTTTTACTGCCTGATTGCCTACGTTATGCCTGAATTCTCGCACTTCAACAAAGTGCATGTTACAAATAATCTTGACTTCGAGTTCAAGATCTAGTAGAGTCCATCTTTGTGTGTAATTTAAGTTGAAGTTATGTCTAACTTGAAGTTCGAATACATATGCTAGTAGGAGAGTATTAGCTTATATATTGAAGAGGCTTGCAGCCAGTTTTGTAAGAAAAACAGAAGTAAAGGAAAATGGGAGCAAGTATATAAGAGAATAAAGAAATTCAGAAATTCTCCTGTGTTCTCTCGGTTTATTTGCGATGTGTGTTTTCTCCTGGATCAAAGATAACAATTGGTATCAGAGCCACGCAGCGCTCCTGAGGTATCGCACGCAGTCTCAACGCCCCTGTTTCGGTGTGTTCTCCCGTCGCGTTTCGTCGTCTCCGAAGCGCAGAGGACAACAAGTATGTCTTCGCTCGGTCATTTAGTTCTGGCACGTTCCAAAGCAGCAAAAGGAAAGCATGCGTCTGTGTTAGACAGGGATACGAGACAAAATAGAGAAGGTGTCTCCGACTCGGTTCCTCGCTCCAGTAATAAAAGTGTGCGAGGTGAAGCGGCTTCAATTCTTTCGCTAGTTTGCGAAGAAAAAGCCGACGAGCAACATTAGTTTTCTTTGATTCGAGCCTTCAGTTAAAGGCACAAACCGAACCTTCCAACGATCAACAGTGAAAAGCAGTGTTTTGCTTCAATCTCTCAATTTAAGTGGAAAAGCAAAGCCTAGTACTCAACAGCTATCTACCTTAAACCGAAGATAAGATTCCATCACCGGTCCGTAACATGAGTTTTGCAAGCATGAGGTCTTGATCCGTGTCCAAGATCATGTCGCATTCTTCGGGAAGTGGAATCACCGGCGATGAGGCATTATCCAGTAGGATGGCGAAGATGAGTTCCGCTGTCTCACTGCATTATCCGATGCTCACGACGAGTAATTATATAGCATGACCAATCAAGATGAAGATGTGTATGAGGGCCCAAGGAGTGTTGGACGTTGAGAAGATGTGTCGCCGTCAAAACTCAAGTAAGGTGAAAATAAATCAGAACGTTGATGAGATGTGTCATCGTTCTGTATCAAGTATGAGTTTAGTAAATCGTAGTTGAGACCGACTGCCTCAATGTTTTAGAATCTTTGCATCCGGATGAACTTGTGCCAGTTAAGTTGAGTTCCTATATGTAGTTTGCATGTAGAACGCTTGATGTGGAGGCGTGGTTGGTAGTTCATAATGCATTGAGACTAAAATTAGAGTATGTTGAGTCAAGATTAAGGAGGAGATTGTTAGAAATAATCTTGACTTCGAGTTCAAGACGTAGTAGAGTCCGTCTCCATGTGTAACTCAAGTTGAAGTTATGTCCAACTTGAAGTCCGAATACGTATGCTAGTAGGAGAGTATTGGCCTATATATTGAGGAGGCTTGTAGCCAGTTTTGTAAGAAGAACATAAGTAAAGGAAAAGAGGAGCAAGTAAAAGAATAGAGAAATTCAAAAATTCTCTTGTGTTCTCTCAGTTTATTTGCGATGTGTGCGTTTTCTCCTAGAACAAAGATAACAGTGAAGGAAGGAGATGAAGCAAGTAGTTGTTCAGTAAATCACTACCTCTAAACAGGAAGGAAATTATATGGGATTAGACCTTAAATCCCCTCTTTAAAGGCATTATCTTAGATCCTAACATCTAGCCAACACTAATCTCAAAGCAATCTATCTCTTATCTTCTCCATTCTCATCTTCTTCACCATCCCCCATGTGCCTTGCCGCGTGGCCTCCCGCCACCACGAGCCTCACCATGCCCTGCGCTTGCCACGCCATGTGCCCCCTACCGAGCCTCCGCCGCCACGCCGTGTCGTACCCCGCCACGGTTGTGCCTTGCCTCGCAGGCTACCCGCCGAGCACGCGCCGACAAGCACGAGGATGCAGCTACGTCTAGCGAGCACACACCAACGAGCGTGTGGCGGCGATGGAGTCCGACAAGCACACGACGGCGATGGCATGAGCCAGCGAGGCTCGCGGTGGCACGAGACTCGAGGCTGATAGGGCACGACGCGGCAGACGATAGGGTGGCGTGTTGCGACAAGGTTCCAACGGGCTGGGCCGAGGAATAGAGACAAGTAGATTAGACATGATGATGGAGAAGAGATGAGAATGAAGAAGAGAAGAGATAGATTGCTTTGAGATTGATGTTGTCTAGGTGTCAAAATCTAAGACAAGACTTTTAAAGAGGGGGTTTAGGGTTCAATTCCATAGAATTTCCTTCCCTCTAAACAGCAACTAGCTTGATACCCCGTAAACAGTACCGGTTGTACTTCACATTGTGCAGTACTATAATGTGACTTGTTCAACTTTAGTCTCTAGCACATGCCATGATCGCGAGCTAGCTAGAATAGCCTATGTGATGATCTGTATAAACAGAGTTTTCCCGGCAAATTCACACTGTAGCAGTTGAAAAGATACACCAAGGAACTTTATTCAATACTTTTTAAAATATTTTATTAATAACCTATTGTCAATTTTATTTCTAATTCTGATTCTTTTGATCACACCACCACTCATGTTGTGGCAAGACAATATTGCTATGTCAGTAATCATGGCGTGACCAAATCCTGCTACTCCATCACCAGTGGAGTGGCAATGTAGTTTGACCGCAAGAAATGCTATGTAACTAGAATTACATTGTAGCATGACAATGTATCTTGTCAAGTCATGGGTGGTGGTATGACCAAAGGAGTTAGATTTAAAAATATAGTTGATGAAGGATTAGTAATAAAAATAAATTAAAATGCGTTAAATAAAAAGTTGTTCTAAGGGAAGCCAGGGGCTTTTGGGCCCTTTTCTTCTATTCTGGAGTAGTACAGACTTCACATTGGGAGCAGAGCAGCTTGCCGGCACGTATGCCAGTGGAGCCAAGAACTTACCGCCGGCGAGGACCAGCTCCCGCAGGAGAGCGCAAACGTCACCAGTGGCTCCGGCCGCTCCAGCCCAAACACGCCTCGTGCCGCCACGTCGTCGCTGGCCTTCACTCCATTCGGGTTGTTCACCTGTCCACGAGCCGTACACAGGTTTCCATTATCACAAATTCACAATCGTAGCGTAACAATTCGGCCTGAGAAGTTTCAAGCACACGATAATATCCTTCTTCTTTTGGTCTTCTAGCTTCTAACTTATAATTTATTTATTATTTATCTACAGTAACTATTTTTCAATTAGACGGTGTCTATAAGTTAATTATAATAGACACTATACTAGTTTTAGACATATCGATCAAAATCATAGGCGAGTATTTTTTTCTCCATACTCTTTCTCGCGAATAGCCGAATTCAAAATTTTCAATCTAAAACTATAAATCGCAATAAAAAAACGACCCATTAATGCCTTACATGCTTCGCATTGTAGGGCAGCCTTAGGATGAAATGCTCGATCGTCATGGCGCTCAGCATGCGCCCACCCACGTTTATTGTCGCCTGCAGGGGAAGAAAAACGCCGAATCACTCGTCAGATATCATTTTTCGTATCTTCTTTTGCTCACAACGCAAATGCTGAACGTAATGCATCTCGAAGGAGGAGTACACGTGGAACCTTGGGCATCATTGCCACCAGCATATGGGGGGTGGTAGGTGCTCCATGCTCAAGAAATGCCTGGAGTTGCAGAATAAACAAGAGCTAGTGTGTTAGATCAGGACATGCCACTCCATCTTATTAATGTATTCTGTTAGGCTGTACTACTACCGAAGACGTGCTGTGGGTCAAAGGCTAATGAAGCCAAGATCGTGAATTATTTGTGGCTCTGCCGATGATTAAGGAGACAGGAAGCATTTTGATACTGAATTTCAAAAAACAGACAACATGCAGTGCACAGACATGCCCTGTATGCTTTCTATTTCAACATATAAAAAAAACACAAAAACTATACACCATTAGAGGTATATATCTCGGTGTATAGCATGGGCAAACTTACGAAGTTTCAGATGGTCCCAAGAAACAAGCTTACTACCAATGTGAATTTCACATCAACGAAAAAAGAAGCCTGAAGCTACTACGAATCATGCTGAGGGGAGGAGCAAAAGGAGGCCTCAATTATGAGGGACAGCTTACATTCATCATGCAGGAATTGTAGGTGTTGATCCAGAACGCCAACCTCTGCTGATGGGAGAGGCCCGCTTGGTCAACCGACGAGAGCTTTCGTAGCAAGGACCTAGACAAGGATCATTCCATGATCAGCATGCTAAGTCAAACAGCCACCAACGCACCACACAACAAAATCTAGTTTGCACTGACAGATTAGTAGTAGTTGGCCAGATCATTGGGAACTCACTTCAATCTCCGGCCGGGAAGGGTGTTGCTGGCAGAAATGTTCTGGTGGAATGAGGTGGCATCAACTGCTCGGAATTGCCTGTACGGGCCAATGTCTCTTCTCCCAAATCCTAGGATACCGTAAGGGTCATCTCCAGCGCACGCACCGTCCGAGCTTCCGCGGGAGCTTGAAACCGACTGAGGCGATGCTCGCTCCTCATCTTGGCCACCGGAGGAGCTCATGCTCATCTGTGAGAAGATGGTTAGTAGGCACGTCAATAGCTCCTCCGACACCTTGTTCGCTGCGGTTGAGACCTTTTCTGAATCGATGACATTGGTTTCTTTCGCTGTACTAACTGTCTGAAATGGAAGATGCATGCAAGAACATTAGCATGCTGAATTAAGCAGTAACAGTTTTACCTCTGAATTGAGCACGTTTTATACCTGAACGCCCGCGCATTTCTCCACTGATGATACACTGCATTTTGGCACATTATTCAAAGGCAACCGGCTAGAATCTCTACATGAGTTAGTGGTGCACGATTGGTTCTCCTTCCCAGGACGATCACCTTGGCTCAGGGAAGGACCAGGCTTTCTTGGCGTGTGCTTGACATTGGTGACTCGTTTCAAGGATGGCCAATTGGCATCTTGATCGGGACCTTGACACGCCGACGGAGCAATATCTGAATTCGTCGTTTGGACCGACGGCTTCAGTTGTGCCGGCGTGCAACGCTCACTGTCCGGAAGGTATGCGCTCTTCGCCAAGGAGATGATGATAGCCTCCTGGTAGAGGCCTTGCCGGACATTGACGACCTGCTCCTCGAGCCGGACGACCTCCTCCTCCAAGACCGCGATTTCGGCAAGAAGCTCCAGCGTCTTGGCACGATTCAGAAGAAGCAAATGTCAGGATGGAATCCTTTACAGACTGCAGTTGATCATGGATTGCTTGAAATGCGAGCGTGGCGCTTACTTGAGAAGGCAGGTAAGGGGGGAGGCGAGGGAGAGCACCCAGTGGCCTCTTGAACGCCCGCTCCAGTGCTCGGTGGACGTTCTCCTCGTGCCGCAGCTTCTTCCTCAGCTTATCCACCTGCAACTCAAAATGCAAAACACTGAATCATACTAAGAAATACTGTAATTGAGTTCTTGGATCAATGACTAGGGGAGATGAGATACTATACGTCTTGCTGCAGTGCAATTTTCCTCTCTCTCCTCGATTGGCTTCTGCTCGTGATGCCTTGGGGAGCTGCATTGGAGGAAGCCTTCATGGCCGGCGTCCTCGAGTTGGGCCTCTTCTGACCCTTCTCCATCACCTTTGATCAAGGACAACAACAGAAGGAACAAAAAAAATTGACTCTTTTAGACAGGAATGGGACAGAAACTTCAAAGATGCAAAGGACAGCAAATTAAAGAGCGCGCAGGACTGCAGGAGTGGGGAGCAATCAGAAGATAACCAATTTGAATCGCTCCCTAATGCGACGGATCCCACGGAGCCCATTTCAAACTCTCAGTAGAACAAAACCATCGAATTGGCTAACGAAAGCATCAAAGAACAGAGTGCGGTGTACACAACCGTATTAAGCAAACCTTACTCGCAGAAAACTTGAAACCGTAACAGCCAGTCTTCACTACCTCCAAGGACAAAAACAGAGTGCAGAACTCGTATCTCGAAGGCCACAAAAAGGCCAAGATTAAAAGACTAAAAGCGCAAAGAATTCAAACGCCCATATCCGTGGGACGCGAAAGGCGTCACCTTTCCGCCAGGAGCACGCAGAACGCAAAGAAAACCCCCTGAAAAAAACATCTCGGAAACCACCGAAACGCAAAGAATGTCATCATCGCTTGGGCGCTCAGCTCAACGAAAGGCTCAAACTTTCCGATGCCAAAGCCCAAGAAAGAGAGGGAATGCAAGGCCACTTACTCTTTCGTTCCTCGGAGCGGCGCCCTTCGTGCCGTGCACCACCGCCGGCCTCCGCGCCCTGCCATTCATCTCCAGCGCCGTGTGCATCTGCGCACGTAGGCCTGTACTAGTATCTCTGTATCAACAGAACGCAAGGCGCGCGGGGCACGAGCAACGATGCCGCGCCGAGCCGCGGGCAGAGGCAGAGGCAGAGGCCTAGAGGGCGCAAGGTGCCTTGAATGCCATTAATGGCTAGACCCCGGAGGAGCCCTGGGCGGCTTCTAGCGCGGTGCCTGGAGCAGGACAAGGCCGCAGGCACCAGAAACTTGGCGGCGAAAGTGTGGTGGTTTGGGTCGGGTCGGGAAGCTCGCGCGGGGTTGCGGCGGGAGGCGGGCCGCCGTGTCGCGATGACGACGGTGGAGCCGGGGCCGCGTGATTCGTCTGGTTTGCACGTGGTGCTGGTTTACTGGTTCGTACTCGACTACTCGTGTGATGATGCGTGGCGAGAAGTGCGGCTTTTTTTTACCGTGCCGACTTGCTCCGCGCACGGCCGGAGCGACGCGACGAGGTGGGGCGGCGGGCGCGGTTGCTGGGCGCGCCGCGCGAGCATTTGCCGTGTCGCTGCGAGGTGGACCGCGGCGTCGCACCTCGCGCTCGCGCGGTGGTGTGATGGAGCCATTGGTTGGTGGCCTCGATTGGGCTCGGTCGGTTTGGCTCGGCTCAGCTCAGGCGGGGTGGGGGCGGGAAGGGTCAGCACTATCCGCGTGGGTCCGGGCCACGCGGCTAATCATGAGCTCAGCGTGCTCTCGTGGTGACCTCGCTTTCCAGCTTCCAGGCATCGCCCACTGCCTGCTTCGCGGTATTTTTTTCTCGAGCTTTGCTAGTTTTCGGATGTATTATAGGAGCTCTCGTCGTATGCGCTCTTTATGGTTTGATCCCATCTAGACATCTAGAGCCTAGTTTTCAACCGTCAAATCACTCTCCTGCATCCACTGTTCAATATAACAGATCAAGACCTTAACTGCGACAAACACAAACTTACTATAATATTTTGATAGAACACACTATAACAAAAAAAAAACAAATTTTCCTCACCATCCGTAGCCCCATCTCCTCTGGCCTTGACCCTCCCAGATTTGGCCTCGATGGTGACAAGCCTAGTGAAATCTGGCCTTTACACGGATGGAAACCTCCATAGGAGCTCAGACCATGGTGCATGCCTTTTCTCGAGCGCAAGTTGCGCAGACAGAGAAGGGGGAGGGGGCCGTGAGCTTGCACAAGGGATTCGATTAGCCTCTCACCGAAGAACTAGATGGTAGCAACTTGGCCAGCAACGGGGTAAAGAAAGAGATGCAGACGTGCCTATATAGAGGGGAATTAGATATACAATTGCCGTGGATAAGATTAGACAATTGGTTCTAGGCAGAATATCACTGAGCCGTCCGATATGAACATTCGTATGGTACATCCTCTTGTGTCGTCTCGTCCAGTCGCTGTTCGATTTGACCGTTCCCACGCTGTGAAAACTGGAGTGCTCACTGCTCTCTGTTTGGGAAAGGCTCCGCATGCTTAGGGAGCAATCTGTGTTAGAAAATTTCACACTGAACATGTGGATTGGCGGAATCCATTCGTGCGTCTGGTCCCTGTTTCAATCTGTGTTAGAAAATTTCACAGCAGAATCGCAGTAGCACTCATTTTGTCCCCTAATTTTGGTCGTTGGAGACTGCTAACATTGATCAAAGGACTCCAGAATTTCTAGGTTAGTTTATCCTAAACCAGCAAGGGGCCAAGATAGAGAAAAGGAAGGATTAGACACGAGTAGTTCTTCTATGCTCTTTTGTGGTAGGGTCAATGGAAAATTTCCAGCAAAATAACAATTCCGTGTTCTAATCTCTATCTTATCCTGCGCGGAATTAAAACATGCGGAATCACCCAGTTCGGAGAACTAATTAGCAGCTTGAAAGCAAAAAAATTGAAGGAAAGGTTGCCATTCAAGCCAGTTTGGCCTACCATGCGTAGCAGATAGTGGCGCCGAGCCGATGCCGATCGATCGGTGCATGTGAAATAAAGGCGCGTCTGTCTCCGGCGGTCCGGCCGGCTGCATGCAGCAAGCAGCAGGGCAGCCTCGTGGCCACGTGAGAGATGTAACCTTTTTTTTTGCGGTTCTGTTCGTGCGATGGACACATTGAGCGAGCCACTGCACTGTGCAGAGCCTTTACAAAAAAGACGGGGCCACGGTGAAGTGTGCACCACGTCTCCCTGAAAGATTACAAGCGAGCATGGCCAAGGAGGTGGGTTAAAAGTGTCGGATTTTGCAGGGGAATTTTGATCCGTATCGATCTCTGAAGAGAAAGGGAAAGGAAGGAAAGAATTACTGAAGAATATTTGCCTGCATGCAGGATAGAAAAAATGTACGCAGTAAGTTCGAATTCAGTGGCTAGCAAATGGTTACAAGTTGGGCATACCTTGTACGATTTCCGGCTAGTAGTTGCCTTGATTGGTTCCTAAAGCACATTAGAGGGAGCTCGGAGTAAGAGACGATGATGTAGAGCAATTGCGGAGGGGCACACGAGGGTCGCGGAGCTGGCAACTAAGGTGGTGATCGGTTCGGTGAAAGTGAAGGCTTAAACGAAAAACGTTTGAAAAAACTCGAGGCTTATTTGACATAATTAAATCTAAAAATTAAAAATATAAAAATATGTTAGCCCATCACAAACAACGCAAACGAATACGAGAAAAAAGAACCGACAAAAAGCGCAAAAAAGTCAAAAATCGAAAAAGACGAAATTATGAATAGTGCCAAAATAAGCTTAAGCCAATAAGCTTAAGCCAAAATAAGCCATAGTGAGCACGCCCTAAACCCGTTTCTCGATTTGATGGCCGGTTTGTCTCGACAAAATTTCGTTACGTCCTGACACATTGTCCATGTGACGTGGTCTACAGGGACAGCGGAACATATGCGAATTTTTAGCGGATTTAATGTTGTTTATGACGGTATTTATAAAATAAATTATATGCATAAGGTATTTATAGAACAAACGTTTTTATTATCTAGTGAGCGAGTTACAGCGCAAGGGAGATGACGTGTGGGCACCTGTCGCCCCGTGAGCAGATGGCAGGAGCCTACAGCAAGCCCATCGACGGCATGTGATTAAACCGACTTAATCATTGCCTAAATTCGTAATTTTATATCATATTTGTTTGAATTTTTAAATATAGCAAATGAGGTCAAAAAATTACGAAATTTTATATACAGACTCTTGACACAACGTACTTCATTGTGTAATATTTTTACAATTTTATGCCCTCTGAATATTGCTCTAAAATTTGTACAATTTTGATATTTGTAGGAATTGTTACATATAGCAAACGAGGTCCAAAAATTATAAAATTTTATGTGAAACCTCCCAACACAATCAACCTAACTGTGTGTTTTTGAGGAATTTTATGTGCTCTAAATTTTCTATATTAATTCATGATAATTTAATTGTAATTAGCGATATACGATGCTCAGGTATCTTTTGAGATCTCTGTCTTTCGCACATATATCAGCCCATTACTTCTATCTTTTCTTCTCCACTGCATCCTTCACACAATTGTTACTCTGCCTGTGTTGTCCCTCGCGCGCTCCCTCATCCGTACTAATGTTGTTATGTCCGTGCCGTCCACCCTCGTCCACTCCATTGTTTCCACATTTATCAGTGTTATCATGCCACCCCCTCGCCCAAAGTGCTACGCATCAACAAGGAGTCCTTAATTTGCGGATTGAGCGCACAGGGCTCCCTGTGCGCTCAGCCATAAATATGAACCTCTTGTAGTTGGTCATCGGACATCTCAGTCGCTTATCGCAGAAGCTCATTCTCGCGCTCGTCGCTCAAAATTAAGAGTGCGTAGCTAATTATTTTGAGAAATAAGTGGATAGCTCATTAAGGATGCGATAGGAGGACGCGGTAGTGTTGATTGCTTCTCTCAAAAGATAGGTAATTTTTTCGGATGGGTAATCAAATTGTCGGTAATTAATGAACTATTCGTATGTAGTTACACGCATATAATCATTTTTGTTGTACCGTTTACTATGGATCTAGTTGTTGTGGTATCAGATAGTCGTAGACATGGAACACTTGATAATGTTCTACGGCGATGGTCTTGTACGGGCTAGATCCAATGGGTTGGACCTATCAACATGCCAATACAAGGTGCTCTGGGCTAAGAGACTCGGTGTTATGAATATTCATGAGCTACGAAGCTGCATTCGAAGGGGGTTCGCCACGGAGGCAATGGCTATGAAAGTTGCCATCGAGGGAGTCACTTGCACCAATGGTGTGTGGGAGTTTGTGAAGGTGAATGTCACTACAGTATGGAGGCAGTATATGCAAATTGCCTCCCAGCCTGAGGCGGCCATTTACGGGAGACCGATGATGTACCTAAGTTTTGCACGCCGGGAGTTGAAAAACGTTGACGAGCCCGGCCCCTCGACACCCGGGGAACCATAAGCGGAGCTTCAAGATGATACCACTGAATGTGTTGTATCGGAGGGAAGACTCACCTCTGATTTTGTGCGGAATGATGGGGCGGGCATGTGGTGGTCAGCTCGAATTGACTGCCACGAGTATCTACTGAACTAGCCACTCGGGTTGGAGTCCGACGAGGATACTGACACAGGCTCCGATGATACCAAGGACGACGCACAGCAGACGGCTGGTCCACCCGGGGGAATTGTGTCATCGGAGGTACCCTATGTGTCCTCCAGACTCAATGATGTTGCAATGCGTTCCTTCGTACTGCTGCAAGAAGAAGGGCCCTACTGGGGATTTCAAGCTGACACCCTCCTAATTGAGCAGCGCTTCCCTAGTAAGGTAGCTATGCAACAAGCTATTGCACGGTACGCCTTGTCTATCAACTGTGTGTACCGAGTGCACCGGTCTAACCCAGCCAATTATGCTGTGAAGTGCGTAGCGGAAGGATGCTCTACAAAGGTCAGCGCTCAATGATCCAAGATTTTTGGCTCGAGCTTCTCGATCAAGGTGATGATCGACCACACTTGCGTGCTCAGCGAGCCCCTGCGCCATCATCGGAACGTGACTTCTGCATATGTGGCAAGCATAATCAGCCACCTAGTTGCGGCGGACATTTTCGTCTCTCCGAAGATGCTCATGTTAGAAGTCGTCAATATGGTTGGCTATCCAATTAGCTACAGTAAGATCTGACGAGGCAAGTAGAAAGTCATCGAGTCCATATCCAAGACGTACGAAGAGGCATACAACCTTGCGCCGATATTGCTTCACCAGATAGCTGAATCAAACACTAGCACTTACGTAAACAAGCTTAAGAGTCCAGATGCTGACAGAGGACCCAACTGCTTCATATTGGACTGGCTATTCTGGGCTTTCGCCTAGACCATTGAGGGCTTCAAGTTTTATTGTCCTGTGCTCACGATGGATGACACTTTCCTCACAAGAATTTACAAGGGAACCATTCTCATTGCAGTGGTGGCCGACGCGAATGACCAGCTTCTCCAAGTGGCATTTGCCATTATGGAAAGCGAGAACACATCCAATTGGCTTTGGTTCCTGGCAAACGTGAAGCAAGTGGTGGTTGGCGACCGACCCAATATTTGCGTCATCACAGATCGCAATACTGGGTTGATGGCCATGCTGAACACCATGCAGTATGGAACCGAACCCCCTCAACAGTGGAATGACGTGCAAACCCCCTCAACACTCGATTTTCTTCAACCACATCATACGACTGCTCTATTTTGAGTTTGTTCTTTTCTCTCTCAATATTTTCTTGATCCAAGAGTTTTAATTTGATTTCTTCGATGTTCTTTCTTACTACGACATGTGGAATCGTGCTCAAAGCCTTCATGGGTATTCTCTACCCATGAGCAAGATCTGTTCATCGTTTTTAGATCTCTGTTGTGTACGCTGCTTGAATTTGCAAAAGGTATCAAATTTGTCATGGATTTCTCGTCCAGGAATGGAATAGCTTCCTGAGACCTTCAGAAACATACGCACACTGGCTTCACGACTTTTGGATCTTTCAATCAAAAGTTGCGTGAATTTCGGATCTTGCGGTCGACTGAAAAAGCCTATTCCCCTGTTCTTCCTTTGGAAACAGTAGTACTGCAAGCCTCGTAGTGGCAGTACTGCAGTTCCTATTCTTCGACCACTGTGGTTTCGACCGTCATTGGTCGAAGTTTGGCTTGGTTTGATCACCTTGGTTTCGATCGGTCAATGGTCATATATCACTCTGGTCACATTTTGAATTGCTACAACCACACACTGGCTCTCAACCGCACACTAGACATCGACAACGTTGGTTTCTACCACGGTGGTTTCGACCACATTGGTTACAACCACATTGGTTATGACCATGCTGGTTTTGACCACGTTGGTTACGACCACGCTGGTTTCGACCATGTCGGTTTTGACCACGGTGGCTTCAATCACGTTGTCTGTCTTTCAACCACGTTGTTTTTCTCTGTTGACTGATTGTGTTTAGTTTGGCTCTCCGGTGTTTTCCGACCAGCAGTCGTAACTGACCACGTTGATTTCTGTCTAGTGGTCATAATCCGATCACGAGATGCTCTGATCTGGTTGTGGTCAACTCTGTATCTCTCTGTTATTTCAAGTAGATCTCATATTCTAATCTTCATAGGTTTATAACTATTGGAGTAAAGGATTTGCAAATATTTAAAAGAAAAATTTTTAGGCACTATTCACCCCCTCTCTTCTGTTGCCTGTCCTATCCTACGAAAACCCATCCCACAGGACCAGATGCAAGCAAAAACTCATCCAAGGAACTAGTATCAGGAGCATTTTTTTTCATTCAAACAGGAACAGAGAATCATTCAGATTCAATTCATTACATTGAGAAATATACAACAGGAACTTAAAGGAAAATGGCATAGCCTCCCCAATGGCATAGAAAAGGCGCCACTGGTCTTCTCCGGCGGCGGCGTGGAGGGCTGGGGACGTGAAGGGCGAAGGCCCACGAGGGCGACGGCGGCGCCCAATCCTAACCCTAGCCGCCTCCAGCAGCGACATGGAGGGTTGGGGACGTGGAGACAGTTATAGGTTAAGGATAATTACAATCTTAGGTGCTAAAATTGATACTCATCATAAAAGATTTCTGTTTCCTGTCCTCTGTACAATGCATTGGTATATATGTAGGAGCATTTCTCTTGTAGCGCGCGCGGCTGGATTGAAATATAGAGCAGTGGTTCTATGCTTTCCACTTTAATAAAAATGATACTAATTTTAAAGCATACAAAGGATAAGTAATTACTATCCATCATTCAATTCTGCTTTAAAAGTTGTGTAAGAGCATTGAAACACCTCCCCGAAATGTATTGTGACGATTTGCATGGTAATGCAATCTCAAGTGCTGTAGTGAATGCTGCGGAGTCTCATGAACGGCCAACCTCCTCTTCTATCGAAAGGTCAGAGGATCCATGATTCCATGTCCTACTCCAATGTGCATCGTTCTTGCTCATGTGCGATTGAATAGATGGTTGCTGCTCGTCGTCTACTGAAGCTCTTGACCTCTTGTCTAAGCATATTCAAACTTGAGACCGTCCATGGGTGGTTTGCCAGTGAATCAGAGATTCAGAGGCCTGGAAGCAGACAGCAGTCCCTTCTCCTAACCCCTGGAATCCAAAGCTCAAAAACATCAGCCAGTGCAAACCTCCACTCAGCTCATAGTGACACTGGACCTACAGCTACTTAATTAGAGTAAGACACCCACATGAATGCATTAACTTAGTGGAGTAATCAGTATGCCCTCAGCTTGCTGTCATTTTCCAAAACATGATGGAAAGATGCATCGAAGGAGTATTTTAGTACTGCTCACAAAGCCTTTCTTTAGTTAATCTTGTTCAGAAGTGTGGGAGAGAGCCGTACGTGCTTCGCTGCTTGTCGTGGCTAATGCCATTTCTAAACGTGTATATCTCCACTGATTGGACGGCACAGAGCGCGCATTTTTCAAACCGCCTGGTTGTTCTCATGTAGTCATGTGACCTCGAGCATATAAACTACTACTAGCTAGTGTTACAGTGAGTCGTCAGTGAACTGGAAGGAAATGTCGTGCTTTATATGCTAAATTTACAAACAAAAGCTGTGGATTAGTATAAACTACTGGTATTAGCTTAGAAGAGATGGCTGTTCTATAATCATTACTATTTAAAAGAATGAGTTGGTGGTTGTACGTCCATTCTTCTCTAACCGCTCTTTTCCTTCAACTTCTTACTATTCTCCACTTTCCAACTGATCAGAGCAACTCTCTTCTATAGCATGATTCTTTATACATTCAATGAGTTCCGTTGCAACATACATGTATATAACTAGTAATAATTATACCCCAGTGTAACACCCTGGTAAAATCGTACTAATACCTTTGGAGAAAAGCTTGTGGCTTTTCCTGCAAACCCACAATTGCAGCCCTAGCTAGTGATTTCATTCGCGGGGAAACAAAGTGACTGTTTGGTAAAGACTAGGATGTTTGATGCTCAACAAATTACTTCCTCCTTCCCGTCATAAAAATCACTATTTTTGGAAACGTCGTCCCACAATATAAGTCTATTGTAGAGATAAAATGTATAGTTATTGCAATATTTTCATCATATACATATCCTTTAATGCTGATGAAGTAGATGAGTAGTTGTAGTATACTATTTAATAGAGATATATATGGTCCAATAACACTAACTTTTTCTCAGATTTATTGTCTCCTTAGTTTATGTGTATAGTTGGCTTTAGACATATTGTGGGACAGAGTGAGTACTTTAATTTGAAGACCTGTTTCCATGTGCAATTTTGTACTATTGTTGCAATGTTTTCATTTATAGAACTCAAACTGTTCATCAAAAAGGAGGTGACAATGGTAGAAATAGATTATGGCTGCCTAAGTGATAGGCTCATAATTGAGGAAGTATAGTTGCTTTGCGTTGTTTCTCTTTGCAAATAGATAACATTGGATTCTATATATTATAGTAGCTTTCCACCTGTAGGAAAAAGACATTAGACACCGAAAGAGAAATAATGAAGTGCGTGGTTGGGCGCAAATTCAGCTTTTTTCTTCTTAAGAAACTAACGGATTCAGTATTAACTAGCAGAGTGGACCATGCAATTCCATAGCTAACATCAACTGTGAGCTTGTTTTAGACTTCGTTGTCTGATTATAATGCTACATGTAGAGCTACATCCAGGGTTTGAATTCATTATTATGCATTGTAATTCGCAAAAAAAAACATTATACGTTGCATGGATAAGACCTGTCGACTTGAGTAATAATTGGTTTACCACTAAATTATACTACCGTCTAATGTGGAGTTCTAGATTTTATGCAATTAATCTACCTGTTATAATCAGGTCCCATAGAAGATTAACATATAATATGTTTGCTCTTAATGTGGGAATTTTATGATTTTGCTTTTTATAATTAATTTGAGAATTTCTTAAATGTTGCTCCAGAGCTAAATTAAATGTGCATGGTACATCACTACTACAGAGAAGGCTATACTGGACGCTTCATCACAGACGGTTCCTCAAAATCCGTCAGTGTTGTACTTATCATAGATAATTTTACAAGCGTGATCGTCCTTGTTACTAGCGATGGCTAGAACCATCTGTGATACATAATTATCACAGACGGTTGTTAATAAAACCATCGTAATACATAATGACGGTTTATAATAAAAACCATCTGTGATATCATACATATCAAATACGGTTATTTTACAAACCATCTGTGATATTAATCTAATACATATATAGGGGTGAAAACCTAACTCACTGTACTCCTGCGCACACTTATGTTTTCCAACGACCCGCGGGCCTTCTCATCTCCCCCTTC
The DNA here is from genome assembly GCA_036346245.1 of Bonia amplexicaulis. Lineage (NCBI taxonomy): Eukaryota > Viridiplantae > Streptophyta > Magnoliopsida > Poales > Poaceae > Bonia > Bonia amplexicaulis. The sequence goes on along the minus strand of CM070758.1, from coordinate 11,844,921 downwards.
TCCACCTCCTGCGCCACCGCATCCTCCTTGGCTCCTAGTCACCTCCTCCTTGGCTCCCGTCGCGCGACTCCTCCTTCCGGCTCCCCATCGCCATTGCGTCCTCCTCGGCTCCCCGTCGCCGTCATGTCCTCCTCGTCTCCCCATCGTGCTCCTCCTCCCGGCTCCCCATCGCCATCGCGTCCTCCTTGGCTCTCCGTCATGCGGCTCCTCTTTCCGGCTCCCCATCACCGTTGCTCAAGGTGTGTATTTCCATACTTATGTGAGTGTCATGATATATATGAATGGTTGATATGTGCATGAGTGTGATGCTACATTTTCATAGGTTATCCAATTTAATAAACTGCCATGTGATAATTTATTTGGGATTCCTTTGCTAATAAAAGTCAAGTCAAAATAGAATATTTGACATGCATAGAGAATATAACTTGAAAATAAAATAAAATTGTACATGAATATTACTATTGTTCCTAAACTTGAATCATAGAATTGGCCCAAACATTAGTATGAATAGGGTTTTCTTTATGTTAAGCATGTTCTTGAAGTTATGAAATTCTACATGATTGATTAATCAATTCTAAGTATAGAAGCATACAAGCGATTCAATTTGCTATGCTCATATTGTAGTATTAGTGTCGTGTTTCAGTTATTGTAAATATATGTGCATACATGCATGTATGCATTATAGTTTCTAAGAAAAATGATGTTCGTTGAAAATAGAGTGCAACCGACAACGGAGATGGCGTCCACACAGTCTTCGCCGAATGCATTCGATGACCATCATTGAGGTCCTTCTAGATCGGAGAATGGCTTCTCTTTTAACACTGAGGTAGTGAACTACATAACATAAAGTCACAACTCATAATTCATTCTTGATTTATATGGATGATGCCCACATATTTTATGGTAACACTAACATAGTCTTACACACCTCACAATTTAAATGAGTTAGAGATAAAGTCAGATCCCATATCACACTTGACAAGTAAAACTATGTCAGTCAAAGTAGTAGTTATTTTAAAATACCCTTCCAATGATATCTTGTAGCAATAATATATGCCAAGATGAGAAATGGAGAAACAATTGTTGACAAATTCTTCTAGAAAGTAGTCGGACTGCTCATGTTGGTATTTCTCAACAACTATAAAAGGAATATTAAAACATTTACACTTGGGCTTCAAAAGGCATGAAGTAAATCACACACCTCAGAGTGTCAGGTTCTACAAAGTAGGTCATAGCAGATGTCGCTTCTTCCTCATCATACTGTGTGTTGGGCTTGGTTGCTATCTTAAGTGTACCTCACCACCTTCTTCGCGATTATCCACTAGTTTCTTAGGACTAGATATGAAGATAAGAAATGTGAAGAAGCCAATGGATAGTCACGAAGAAGGCGGCGAGTATGCCTAAGACAACAACCAAGCTTAACATGCAACATGATGAGGAGGAAGAGACAGCAGTCATGACTTACTTCATAGAACCTGACACACTGAAGTGTGTGATTTGCTTCATACTCTTTGAAGCCCAAGTGTACAATGATTTAATGTTGCTCTTGTAAATATGAGCAGCCCAACTACTTTTCAGAAGAATTTGTAGACAATTGGTTCTCTGTTTTCTCATCTTGGCATATATTATTGCTACAAGATCTCATTGGAAGTGTGTTTTAAAATAACTACTACTCTGACTGATATAGTTTTAGCTGTCAAGTGTAATATAGGATCTAACTTTATCTCTAGCTGATTTAAATTGTGGGGTGTGCAGACTATGTTAGTGTTACCATGAAATATGGAGTATCATCCATCTAAATCAAGAACAAGTTGTGAGTTGTGACTTTATATTGCCTAATTTACGACTTTACTCCTCTTACCGATCGGGCATGACAATCAACTCAAGTATATTCGATCTTAAAGAACTCTCCGATGTTCGAGGACGGCTCTCCACCTTCATAATGACGGAGGGCATTGACCCGAAGAGAGAGTTCAACCCCGACAGCAACAATTAATAGATGTTCAAACATTTGATTTAATTATAATTCATTCAATTGTAGCTCATTCAGTTGTAATTCATTCGTGAGATCTATGTAATGATTGTTGTGTGCTATAAGATCTCAATTATATGTGATTGCTTACTTATTTTTAGAGGGCATGACTAGCATTTCCTGAGGGTTGTCGAAAACAAAAAAAAAATAGCTATACAAAGAACAATCACATACGATTTTTTCGTATTAGTCGTCTGTGATAATTAACAACACAGAAGATTATTTGCTAAAACCGTCTGTGATATCTGACAAAAACACATACTATTCTTTTTAAAAATCGTCTATGTTGTAACTTATCACATACGGTTTGGAAGCCGCTTGTGATAACCATCTATTATTACAGACATAATAAATCAGACAGTTCAAAAACTATATTTGATTAGGGTTATAAACCATCTATGATGACCCCATATGTGGTAGTACATCCAGTCTCACCATAATTTATTACTCCCTCTAGCCACAAAACATGTCGTTTTGGGATACATGTAGTAAAACTTTTGAAATTCTAGCCATCGCTATTTTTTAAAATATTTAGATTGGATACATAAAAATCATATGTATAGATTTGTCTCAAAAAAATACTTTCATAATACTCTATTCGTTCTTTTTTACTTTACGTCATAGAATCCGTGCTATCAGACTTTCTAAAGTTGACTGCCACTAGGTTTAAAACTATCTAGATTTCCTGTATAAAAATTATACCATCAGATTTGGCATTAAAAATATTTTAATAATATTACAATTTTATTAATGCACCTTAATGTGAAGTAATAAAAAGTAATAGTCAAAGTCATATGTTGGAGACCGTGAAAGGTAAAAAAAAGTCAAGTAGAAAAGAACAGAGGGAGTATTATAATTGGGTTTTATAAACATATTATGATAGTAATTAATGCTCAAAGTTGTGTTTTAGGAATCGTGTTGATGTCAAGACGATATGTTTTTGTAGAGCAATAAATTGATGCGATTTGAATGTAATGGCGGTGGCTCTCACTTGTAGTATTAGTTTGTTCAGGGGTGGAGCCACACCTCGGACAGGGTAGGCTTCAGCCCGGGGTATAGAAAAATATCTAGTGTATAACCCAGGTAAATTTAGTCCAGTTTGGGTAACATTTTCATGGTCTAGCCCAGATAGCCTATATCATTCCACCACTGAGCTCGGGGCGTAACCAAATCCCGGCTCCGCCACTGAGTTTGTTAATAGTGTCTGGAGCCACTGAGTTTGCTAATAGTGTCCATAACATGTTAACTAATGTAAATGGTTCAAATTTCTTTGTAAAAGAAGAATGTCTTCTTTTGCAATTAGTATAAAATATAGAGTACTTTGTGGCCTAGTCATGTCAGTTTGCTTATACTTATCTTAAGAATTTGTCGCCCTAGAATTTATTCAATGAGATTTAGACTGCTTAACTAATTCAATGCAAGAACGGTGTGCATGTGGACAGCTTGCCACTGAAGTTGTGGAGTACGAATCTTTCTTGTTGGAAGAAAGAATCTATTGTGCTGTTCATATTAGGATCTGGTATCCACAAAGGGAAGTTCGAGCTCCTTCAGTAAACTTTTTTTAGATGTGACGGAATAAGTAGAAGTGAGATTCGAACTTGGGTGGGTTCACAACATTGTGTGCCCATCATTGCACGCAAGAGAGTTCTCAATGCATTCAATTTAGAGAAAGAACACCGGCTTCTATCGCTATACTTCCAGCCAAAAGAGTTTCAAACCCGAAGGAAAGATCAATCTGTACCATAGCCTTCGTTTGGCCGTTGTCTAAATCGAAGGACAGTTATTTTTGAGTTTTGACACTGTCAGAAAATGTTAGTTCAGAAGTGTACAATGCATGAGACAAGCATGATTGCTCTTCTTCACCTGTCAACCATCTGTCTCCGTAGGAAAATGAAGCCTACAAGGACAGAAAACTGACCAAAACTTCAGTTACTCGTGTCACAATCTACAAGCATCTCAATCAAATACGCCCCAATATTATTTCACTGTGATCATCGATCCAGGGAGTTAGTATTTTTTATCAGCTGGTTTCCAGAAACATTATACAGTGAGAGCAATGAGGTGAACGCAATGCAAAGTTGCAGACACATTAGAACCACAAGGACATGGAGACTGACCAAGGAGCCTAGCTTGTCCAACACATGCCAAAATGCGAACCCGTCCAAGATTGTTCTTAGGCCATGGTCCACCAGATGCCTTTTTACCTGTGCCTGCCCCTGCCTGCTTCCATATATTTGGCACAGGCGGCCCACAGAAGGTATAGCGCCAATGGCCACCACAGCTGAGCAAAAACTAGAGAAATGGATGCAGTTAGTCAGTCAGTCATGTGCCAAAAGTTGGCACCTTGCTGCTTTCCTTTGCCTGCCTGACATTTTCGAGGGGCTGGTGAAATGTTGTACATTAAAGCTTACATTGTCTCTCCAACTCTTATCTCTGATTCTCTGCTGCTCATTCATTGTGACTTTGGGCTTGGTTGGCATGACAATAGAACCAGAATCCAGGACAATGATATCAGAATCCAAAGTTGGATTGCTCCGGATTCGTCCATTTGTCGCGGCTTACTCTTTGTGGCTGACTTTAAGCCATTGAATAAGCTCACTCGATACTATTTCTTGCTTAAAAGATTGCCATTACTCAAATCATTGTGTGACCATATGGTATAGACTGTAAGTGTAGGACCGATACTGGTAATTAGAGGGGTGAATGATTGTTTAAATTTTTCCCCAATGGTATTCAAAACCTTACTCAAGTGACTATGAGAGTTACCTGTTGAAAATGTAGGCAATATTTTAATTCCAAATTTTAGTAGGAGACAAATACAATAAATTAGTGATACAATACTTATTACTGACAGCAGGCTACTCAACATACTTCAGAATATACTCAAGAAAAATATATTAACAAAGTCGACGCGTGCCGAACGACTTACTAGTTAGCCCGATAAAGAACAGAAGCCGCAGCAGCTTGACGCGTGCGTAACGTAGATGTCGCGGTCTGAGGTGGTCGTCGCAGACAGCGCCGCCAGAAACCTTATTGCCGCCCGCATGGTACTCTCTGCGGCAACGGTTCGAAGATAACCGCTCTCCCTCCTTCCATGTGCACGCCGGGAAGAAAGATACTAAATTGGTCTTCCTCACCATTCCTTAGCAATATGGTACTAAACCATGCATGCTTTGGAATTAAGAAAATGAGCCATAATTAAATGGGCCAATTTCTAACATTACCAAGTTTAGATTGCACCAACTATGCTTTACAAAATAACGCTAAAAACCTAAGATAACAAAATCACCCATCAACACAGACAAGGTGGTCGATCATGATCAGAGGTCCGTGGTCGGTCTAACCACCACGGTCGGTCTGACCGATCACCTGTTCTCAGACGTAAAAGCCTATCCAGACAAAACTCAAATCTCATCCAAACACTTTTAAATTTTGCATAAGACTTGTTTAAGGTATTAGAAACCTAAACTAATTAAGAATCACAAGGCTTCTAGGCTCGAATTCACTAAATTGAAGATAACCGAATCTAGAACACCAAAAATCCTAAAAGTCAAATTACTTTTTGCTCATGGGATCTAAAATATGAGGTCTTCCAGATCTATTCTTGTGGGGACCCATATTCGACAATCCGAATCTTCTGTGTATTCCAAGCTAGTCCTTGGATCAGTAGCTAGCTCACATAATAATATCAGCATATATCACATCCATACATACGAATAAATAAAAAGATTACTTCATATTATATAGACAACCATAAATAGGTATAATAACCAAGTTTTACATAATAGGCCGTTAGGCCAAATGAGATTGCTCATAACAAAGCAGCAGAATAATAAGTAAACCAAAAAAAACCTCCATGATCTACCACAAGCAATCAATTGGGGCTAAACCTAGTCCTGGCCTTCATCTTCCATGTCATAGCAAGGGGGCATGGGCGAACCTATACACCAGGTCATCACTTCCGTCATCTAAAACCACATATTGAGCAACAATGAGTATAAAAGTGCTTAGCAAACCCCTATAGTACAATGCAACTATATATATACATGCAAGGCTTATCCAAATGAAGGTCTTATGTTTCTTTTAGCATAAAACCAATTTATTAAATATACTAATTTAGTTAGATTACAAACCTATGCCTTAGCCATTTTTACCTTAAAACTAATATCCATTTTTGAGTCAAGTTTCATGAGAGCGAAATCCCGCCGCTTTCATTTCCAAAAAAATTAAGTTATCACCACCTTTTTCAGGTAACCATTTATTATTAATTTATGAAAACTACACAAGTGTAACATTTCTACAATTTTGCCCATATCCAGGGACATAGCTATTCAAATAGATTTTTAACACGCTGCAGATGTTGTACAATTTTACCCATAAGATATAATTAGCTCATAATGCTGGCCAGTACACGCTTCCGTAGGCGTACGACTAAGAAAATAATAATAAAGCTTTTACAATGCTTAGCTTCGATGCTTACTCGCACTCCAGGATGAATCCTCAACACTAGCTATAGTGAGCATTCCCATCCCGTGTTACGCCTCATCCTCATAACATTCCCATCCCAGGCTACATTTTCAATGAGGGACCTAGCTGTTAAGGAGTCTACGGCCCTTCACGTTTACGAAATCTTCAAGGGCAGTTACAGTTACAAGTCACTCCCAACAACCATATCAAAAATCCAGAAATCCACATACCAATCTGAGAGCGCATGATTCACATCGGAGCTAAGCAAATTAGTGGGCTAGGTCTATCCTATATCCAGACTTGTGGTTGCACGATTTGTGTGTAGAAAAGATAAGTACAAGAATTTGGTCCTTAAATGACTTAGACGAGACCAACCACGAACCCAGAACTCGTGCAATCCCTACACACCCATTCAAGAAAGGGCACATACAATCCCTACACGGCCCATCCAAAAATGACTCGTACAACCTTGCACAACGGATCCAAAAATGACACGTGCAATCCAAGCACAGCCAATCCAATATGTGCAATACCTGCACCGGTCTCCAACTAACCGCTCACCTGAGTCTCCACCATTTTAGAAAATATTTTCGTGATTCCAATGGTAACGCATGTTACCATTTATTATCATGTTTTCAAGTTCAGTTGGTAATGGTTGTGTCGTACATTGTTTCAACCACTAAGACATTTCTAAGTATAATCATAATCTACTAGAGTTTAACAATGGTGGAGTTATCATTATTTGTAAGCATCCTAGGGTGACATGGTAAGTGAATATCAACAATCAAGGAATGGTAATATTAGGTGTCAAGTGCATGGAATAACTAGGCAATCAACCTTTAACATAACATTTTAACAAGTATTCATAATAAACATCATGTATGTTTGAAAGTTAAATATTGTCATTTAAAAACTAGATTCAACATGACCAATTATAGGAACTTGCCTTGATCAAATGAGGCTAGTGTGGGATCTTGTTGGTCAACGATGGGGCATCCGAAGCATCAAAGTATATACGCGCAAAACTGTCCACATTCAAATAAAATTCAAATGAACTCCAAAAATTATGATTTTGGTATTGTTGGAAAGGTTTTGAATTTAGATGAATTTAGGGAAAAAACTAGATTTGGATTTAAAATGAAGAAAATATGGCCTTTCAAAGTTTGAACCAAAATGAAATTCTAAAAATTCAGAAATTTTTGACAGGTGGGGCCAGCTGGAATTTCTTTTTATTTCTGAGTTATTTTTCTTAAGAAAATCTTCAGTGGCTGATAGATGGGGTCGGCGGGGGTTATTCCTTTTCTTTTCTATTTATTTTTCTTAAGGGCATCATCTAGTGGCTGACAGTAGGGTCTAGGAGTGTTTTATTTTCTTTTCCAATTATCTTTACTTAGTAAAACAAGAGAGACTGACAAATGGGTTGTGGTTCACATGGACTTATTCCATACTGCTGCTTCCAGAGAGTAGGACCCACATGTCAGTGATAGTGGTCCATAGACTTGGCTTACGCGATGGGTTAGATGGTGTGGGGTCCACATGTTAGTGATTTATGGATCTACATCCTAGGTTAATTAATTCCTAATCTTGGGAAGACCACATGTCAAACTAAGGTTAAGGGTATACTTAACATTTAACAATATACTTAACAACACTAATATGGGCCAAAATGGATTGCTTGCGTCAAGGGCAAGCATTTGGCGGTGATGGCGATTGGCAAGGAGCACTACAACGGCGGTTAGTCGGTGGTGAGCGATGGTACGACAGCAAGGGCATAGAACTATATATGCTCAAGCCAAAATCGTGTACCTCCACCACCAGGAGGGATGGTTCTTTAAATGAAAATGTTGTTTGTGCTTTAACTATTCTATGGTTTCAGTCTTAATTTAGGCTACCAGGTCTAAGTCTACTTGAGTTTTTATAAGCTTTGGTCTTTAGCCTAAGCAGCTCGCCAGTTTCAGATGAGAAACTAACTTTTTTAACAAGCGAAAAGGATCTTTTAAGCTCGCTGGGTAAGATCTTCAACTTCACCATTAGAGATGATCAGGGCATTTGCCAAGGTAAAAAGAGCAAAATTGGGTAGCACGCGAGCTAGTTCGATATGCACGCAGCAGTGTTGGTTCGGCTATTTTGGCTAGCAAAGGTTCCTAATTGTATCGAGTAAGTGCTCAAAGATTACAGGACAGTCTCCTTGCGATGATCAGCCATTCAGTCGGCACGCCAAGTTACTGCAAGGGCTAAAAGAAAAAAAGAGAACAAAGTCGATACGTTTTTCCTATTTGCTGGTCAGCTCCTAAAGTCGAGGAACTTTTTCGCTTTGGCCTTCTCCTTTTCTATTCCATTTTTCGCCTATGTTTGCGTTCCGCCGTTCACCGGAGAAGACCTTTTGTTTTCCTTTAAAAGCACGCCGATGAATAATTGAATAGTGCTAGCTGCAAACTTGAGAGAAGCTATTAGCAAGAAAAAAAGAGAGTAGAATTCCCAAAACCACATTAACTTCTACAAAACCGTCGTATACTCATACTTTTAAACATTTCCACATACCACACTTAATTTTGTATAACATTCTACAAAACCGCACACTTAATTTTATATAACATTCTACAAAATAGCACATTAAAACAAGGTTGTCATATGCAACGGGCCTAACATTTCAGCCCACTCGTCATACTAATAAGGCCATCTCGTCTCATGCCACTTCTGTGCACTGCATCCCGCTTTATGCCAGTGCCCAACTTCCTATCTCTCTCCCTGCGTGCATCTCCTAGACTCAGTCGATGGCTTCTGGGGAAAGAGCCCAACTGTCCAAGCCCTTTGGTCAACCCCGCCGTGACAATTATGCTGGCAAGGTCAGCTGTTATTCACCGTGACAATCACATTCACATCAGAAAACAAAAACGGGATAGCCTTATTAGCTTGACAAGTGGGTTCGGGATGTCAGACTCGTTGCATATGGCAATATTACTTAAAAGTGTGATTTTGTAAAACATTATATAGAAGCAAGTGTGTTACAACGCGCATAGAATATAGTTACTTAAGAGAACCTTTACCGGTCCAAGCAACATAATTCTGTTTTAGCACTAAAATAGACACAGTCAATCAGTATAGTGTATCAAAAACTAACAAAAACAAAAGTTCTTTTAGAAAACTGCCGCAACGCCAAACGAATCTTAAGTACACACAATTTCGGGCAGGATATATAAGGCCTAGTACATGCACATGCACCGTCACTTACTCGCCCAGTAGGATGTACCACTAGCTGCATGCGTTCTATCGTCAGGAAAGCGCTTCATTTGTGCGCCCAATTATGCCTGGCTCGCTCGCCCCAGCCAACGGCCAAGGAGAATCCAGCGGCAGTGGGACTCCTCCTCGATTCGCCTTTTCGACCGAGCTCGCCATGTAGCCATGCAGGCCGAACGCTGGCCACCGAACGTTGCGACGCCCAGGACGACCATGGCACGGCAGGCGAGAATATTCTGAGGAATACAGCGAACGCGCTAGGAATCTTGGCGATATGGTATTATGGTACCTGGAAAGGAGCACCGGCTCGCAGTTGGGAGGATCTCATGATTCGTTTTCGGGGCTACTGCAATGGATCTTATCGAGAATCGGGTCGATCACCATGCATGTCAGAGCTAGGTACATGCATTATTTTGCATGCCTGCCTGCCAGCCTGATGTGTGAGATCGAAGACGTGCATGGCACGCGCGTTAGTTGTTCATCTTGGTCTTCTTTCTGCGCAGACAAAGCGTTCTTCGTATGCTGGCTTCAAACGCGGATCAAGGGGAAAATATCACTGAGGTCACTCTTGTAAGCATAATAGTGTTATTGTAGGTTTATAAAAGCCATGTGTTATCTCTAAAGAGAATTGAATTGGAATTAGCAATAAGTCGTAGGGTCACAGAACCCCAATGCTTGCATGCTAGATTAACTTTTTTCTAAAATTGAAGCACAATAGTAGCTCAGATCAGAAAAAAATGTAGCAAATTAATTAATGAGAAGTTGAGCACTACTACACAAAGCTTAATACTAGATGCTATATCACAGACGGTTACCTAAAACCGTATATATTAAATACAATCACAGACGATTTTAGTTTAGAGACCATCTGTGTAACTGCCAGTGCTAAGTGAACTATCACAGACGGTTCGTGGTTAAAACCGTATGTAAAGTATTATAGACGGTTATTAATAAGAACCATCTGTGATATTACGAAGTATCACAGACGGTTATTAACAAGAACTGCCTATGATATTATGAAGTGTCACATACGGTTTTAACCACGAACCGTCTGTGATAATTCACAGACGGTTCCTATTAAAATCGTCTATGATAATTAGTTTATCACATACGATTTTTAATAGGAACCGTCTGTGATAATTCCACTATATTAATTGCGTGAAGACCCGTCAACCCTCTGTCTTAAATTTCAGATCTATACGCTGCTGCTTTGAGCTGGAGACGGGGCTTTGAGACAATTTGGTGGAAGGGAATATTTGGCAAGAGTAATTGTGGATCGATCCACTAAGTTATTGGCTAGCTATGGTTAGTAATTTGTTCCTAATTACATTATAATTTAGATCTAACTTTTGGTGAGAGGAGAATTGAAGATGGTTTAGATCTAACTAGTTTGATGTAGAGAAAATTATTTACATCTAGCATGGTTTAGGGTTTAGTCAATTAATAGTCTATTTCTACTTAATTCAATGTAATTAATTATTCTTGCTACATATAGCTACTTAATTTAGATCGTACATATATAGTATAGTAATTAATTAATTTAATATATACAACACTCCAACCTACAGCCGCTTACCATGACCGTGAAACCACTTCTATTGAGTATCGAGTCTTTCGACTATGAGTACCTCAAACCTCAAGTACCCACCTAGTACTACAACAACGATCATTCATCGTCGACCACCACACACCAACCAGTCAACCACTGGCCCAACACGAGTACTTGACGTACTCAAAGATCACAAGAGTGAAGCACTCGTATCGACCACGAAATCTACGAGTACCGACCGTGAAGCCTACGACAACTGATTTCTAAGTCTCCGACTACCGAAGACAGAACAACAGACTGTGAAGTCTACGAGTATCGACAAGACTGACAAATCTACCACCAAGAAAGCAGTCCGCAAAACCTATGACCATCGACCGCAAGGCCCTCGATTATCGACCGGTAAAATCTTCGACTATCGACTATGATCAGTAAAGTCTACGACTATCGAGTACTGTAGCTACGATCATGAAAGTAATCTACAAAACCTACGACCATCGACTGCAAGGCCCTCGACTATCGACCAGTAAAACCTTCGACTATCGAGTACGACCAGTAAAGTCTATGACTATTGAGTATTGTAGCTATGACCATGACAAAGTACTATAGCAACGATTACCTGCTGTGGTCATAAAATCGAAGTCATTGCCGTGGTCGAAAGGTCAAAGTCATACCGACGTGGTCGAAAGCTGCCGTGGTCGTAAGGTCGAAGTCATATTGTCGTGGTCGTAAGCTAGACGTGATCGAAAGCTGCCGTGGTAGAAAACTACCGTAGTCGAAGCCAGTTGTAGTCGTTGTTATGTTCATGCCGTAGGTCGAAGCCAGTCGTAGTTGTGTTCATGCCGTGGTCGAATACTACCATAGTCATAGTCGTGTTCGATGTTCTGTGGTTGGAGCATGCCGTGACCGAAGTCTGTGGTCGTTTGGTCATGCCGTGGTCGTAGTCTGATATCTAAAGTCTGAAGTCTGAAGACTGAGATCACTCGCAACTAAGAAAAATCACTCGAATGCAAAGTCTTCAACATCAAATAATCAAATCTTTCACAAACGCAAAATCTAAAGCAAATCAAATGTCAATTATTCATCATCTTTTTATTTACGACCATTCATATGGTCTAACACTTTGCAATTGGGCATACAGCCAACCGTTATATTGTTGTGTGGTTGATTCCTGAACTTTCTTTCTTACTAAAACTGAAAGCAGACTGTGCAAAATAAATTGGCAACTGAACTGTATATTGGTGTATGTCTTGTTATATTGAGTAATGTTTCCTGCATGATAAAGAGAATGAGAAAGCAGAGAGGTGCAACGCCATGAAGTTGGAATTTCCAATTTCCCTCTTGTCCACGTCTCATTTTGCCGGAAACACCAATATAAAGGAGTACGAAACATACTTACAGGTCAAAGAATTAATAACTGTGAATACCTTTGATCTTATTCTTGAACTGCTTAAATGCTTTGTTTAGACAGTCTTATTAGGTACCTTCTAGGAGCAGAACCATGCAAGATGTACGATGGAGCTCAACATCATAAGCATATTTGTGATGACATAAGGGGCTGCAATCCCTCACAGCTTTATTTATTTTAATCAATATAAAACAGCACAAGAGTGCACACTTCTCAATTAACTGAAAATTGTACACACAACAACGAACTTAATTCAAGCAGATCAAATGATAAGAAAACTAGAGGTAAAGATGGTGCACACGGATTTAGACTCAGAAAGCCATCTATAGAAGTGGCTTTGAGAAGTCATTCGGAGAAGTCGCTCCATTTATTTTAGCTTTTAGAGAAACTAAATTTAAAAGCTAACAAGAACATGGCATATGACACTACTACTAGCTAAGCTTATAGAGCCTTAGACCAAAATATTCACTGGTTGTTCATCTTCCCTTGTTGCCTATGCCGGGGCTGTTCCCAGGAACCGTAGACCGGGAGTCTGTGGTCGTCATTGGCATGCCTTCACCGCCTTGCCCTGCACTCGTCTCAGAAGCCATTTCTTGCGTTGCTCTGAAGCTTCCGTCACCTTTCATGGCGCCCTCGTTGCATGGCTCCATGCCCTTGCTCGTCGTCAGCCGCCTCGCTTCGGCCTGGCTTGAGATGACGATGAAGATCAGAATGCAACTGCACAAAACCTTGGAACCAGCCATGCGAGAATGTTAACTTAGAGTGAGAGGAAGGGAGACGAGCTATGTGTCTAGCTAAATGGGACTAGTAGGCTCAAGTCTCTACTACCGATACTCTTCTGAAGTTTCTTGGGGTTAATGTGAGAAGGGGTGTCTGCACGAGTATATATAGAGGGAGAACGGTGCTTTGGTATATATCATTGTACAACGTCAAATCTCAACGGTTCAGTGAACGAGCAATCAAAATGCCAAGTTTTTCACATGCTACTATGCTAGTGCCACGGTCAGAAACTCTGTTCATCAGCATGCGCGTGTAATTCTGACCATCCGAGGTGGATTATTACTAACTGGCTAACTATTGGGGAAATCTCACAGGAACTAGACGAGCGATGAACGACAACTTTCGAGATCACACACGCAAACACGAGTAAACTCAGATTGATTTCATTTCTTTGCGACGCAATGCAGTGCGATGCGCCTACATCCTTTTCGTTTTCTTATATAGAGAAGCAACATACAAGACTTCAAAACCAACGCGGTATACCATGTTGAGAATCTGACACGGAAACATCCCGAATTTCCGTTTACGACCACTCTAAATTGTAAATAGACACCGACTCCTGACCCCTTACGACTACGACTGCTACAATGCCTTCACGACTTACGACTTACAACCACTACAGTACCTTACGACTTACAACTTACGACCGCTACAGTACCTTCACGACTTACGGCCATTACAATACTCGAACGTGGTCGAGACTGCCATGGTCGTAGAACGTAGTCATAGATTCGATCAGACCTGAAGACAATTAAATTAACTCTATCACTAACTGCTAATAAATGTGTTTTGGCTTTGCTTATGAGCAGGAACCACAAGATCAAGGGGAGGAAAAACTCAGCAGTATATGAGTGTGGGCAACTGATATCATACAAGTTCTTACTTACCTGTTTGACAAACACTCGTACAGTAGGGAATTTACCAAAAGAAAGATTAAGAGCTGATCAGCGCCACTAGCCAGTGTGCCATTTCAGATTTGTATTTTCTTTTTGGTTCCTTTTGCTGTTGAGGAGTCAAATCTTATAAAAAAATACTTCTGTTTTGTAATTTACATATGCTCCAGGAACCAATGCCGACGATGATATAAAAAAAATACTTCTGTTTTGTAATTTACATATGCTCCAGGAACCAATGCCGACGATGATTTCATTGAAGGTACTATAAAAGTATAAATTACTAGCTAGTGGTAATTTTCTGTGACTTGTCAACCATACAAGTATCAATTTGACAGAAAATACTCGTTTAAATTGTTATAACGTTCGAATAACATTGATTCACAGCTTTGGGGGAAAAAAGAAAGAAAGAATTGTTGTGCGGTACAATTGGGGAATCTCCTTGGTTGGACCAGGAGGTGCCTTTAGTTCTGTATTCATGTTTTACTTGCGTTCTGCTCCGTCCATCAAATAATCATCTTTTGGCCGACCAAGGAAATTAGTCTTATATGATTCAGGAGATCATCTTTTAACCATTGCACAAATCTGCCGAGAAATCTGTCAATGACGCTCTGTAAGAACTATGGGCCATCAACGGCAAGACCTCCTGTAAGATCCTACATGATGGCTATATATAATTTTGCTACCATCCAACAAAAGTAACTAGATTCCTTGGCCAATTGTCTTTGTCTCCTTAGTTTTAAAATACTCGTATATGTTTATGGAAACTGGAAAGAACAATTGTATTTTTAAAATCAACAAGTACAGCTACTATCTGTGGTGCAAGAGAGGAGGTCATTTCCTGCAAATTTGTTTGGTGATAGATGGAGATATGTCCTTTTCTTGCCCGAAGAAAAGTGCAGGATCCATCTTCATGGTTGGCATCACTAAGAAAGGTTATACTCCACATGGAGGCACTTTTTTAGTGTCGAATTCACCTTGGTTTAGAATCTTCAGAGTTTCATGAATTAGTGAGTGGTAAATAGAGCAACTGCAGTATATATAAATTTGCAAAATGGGACTGCATCGATACTGCTCCCACAATATTGCAGAAAAGAAGTGTTTTTTTTTCCCTGAAAAGACTGAAAATTTTAGCTGATAATCAGAGTCTGTACAAAATTGAAATCAGCAGCATTGGTGTGTTCTTTCAGTTGGACAACTGTGCCTTGCAGCTTCAGGACAAACCATTTCAGGAAACCAAATAGCACAAAAAAAAAACACAGGTTAAAAAAGTTTTGAGTGCAGATATTTCGTTGCTCTACAGCCACCAAAAGAAAGGAGGAGGAGGAGGCGCCGCTACCGTAATTCTCTTGACTCTGAAAGAACGCCTGTGGAAGAAGGCCGTCTTTGAATTTGAAAAGATGTGGACAGGATCACAGGAGTATCGCCAAGAGAACAGGTCATAGTGTAACAGTCGACTGGTGAAGAGAGTGGGCCTGGCTAGGTCAAGCGGCCGAAATCCAAGACCAAGATGGCTTCGTAAATCAAAATGGCGCCCATGATGGAAAAAACAAGGTACCGGTGGGATCAAGAGATGAAGACAAGGTATGTTTGGTTACCTACATGCTCTAGCCTGGCTCAGAAAAGCAACCAAGCTACGCTAAGCTAAGCTCTTGAGATGCAAGTGTGGGTTATTTGGTTGCCTTGTTATGATCAGCCTGCATCTATGGAAATGTTGTTTGGTTGGTTATATTGGAGATGAATGATATGGTGTGAAGGTGAAAAAGTTGTTAGCAAAGCTTCTAATTGTTTTAAATGCTCTAGTAGTCATTACTTATCTTATTAAACCTTAATCCACTTTAATATACACTAATCACTTTCAAAAACACGCAATTAGTTAGGCCTAGCTCCAGAGGGGAGCTCATTTTCTGGATATCCAACGAGCCTGGCTCTAGAGGGAATAATGCATCTCACGAGGCTTGGTTGCTTTTTGCAGGCAGACAACCAAAGAAGTTTGGACATTTGTAACACTGTTTGTCCTAAAAATACCAAATATAGTTTTTAAACCAAAAAAATTCTACTTTTAGCCCCCTATACAACCGCGGGACTACGGGATAGTAACACGTGTTAGTCATGCGGTCCGGGACCGCACGATTAAACCTGCAGTCCACGAGCGCATGAATTCGAGGAGAAATGTGGTGCCCGAGCGCACAACTTGATCGAGATTCCCGCTCGCACGCAAAAAAAATACATAAAGCAGCAAAAAAACAGTCGGCTTAATCGCGCACGACCACTGTAGTTGGTTTAATCGTGCGGCCTCCGACCGCACGATCACTTAATCGTGCGGACCTGGATCGCACGACTACAACATGTCAACTTTCCGTGAACGTGCGGTCGGAAAGAGGGCTATATATAGAATTTTGGTGATCAGAAAGCTATATTTGGTATTACCAAATTTATCCTAAATTCACAACCAAAGGAGCGTTACAGAAAAGATTCTGCATCCCACCCACACACCCTTGCAACGTCTATAGCATCATGGGACTGAGAGAATATACTGAACCATTGACCTGCGGCCTTCATTAATTAGTACCCTGTGAACCGAGCATAACATGGTGCAACATGGGAGCCAAAAGAGTCTTATCTAATGGCGACAGCTAACAGCTAAGCAAACATGTAGAGGGTATCTCTCCATGTGAACTAGCTAAGTTGACAAAATGCAAATGAATGAGCTGATTGCGATTCTTGTAGCAAGGCGCTAAGGCAGTATTTGCTACCCAAACTGAAGCGATTTTCAGAAACTTGTACGGCCACTAAAACCAGTGAATACGAGCCTGAACTCTGAACCCTGAAGTACACTGGTAGAGATCAAATCAATGTTACACAGAAGGAAAATAATTCTTGTGTCCAACAAGTATAATTTCATCTGTATGACACTGTATTATCTCCCAAATTTCTGATACAACACCCACGCCTAAAACAACGGTAATTCCCTTTCATCCATACACCCCCCCAATACCCAATGGCAACGAACACAAACACAAATCTGAATCCGAACTGTAAAGAAGCAGCATTCATCAGCGACGTAGTTGCAGTTATTCCGAGTGTATTCTGAAGCTAAATTTCACTCCTTTTCGGACGATGTCATCGCGCCGTCGAGTCAACGGTTCAGGAAGTCGCTGATGACCTTGTCCTGCGCGACGGCCTCGTCGCAGCACGGCTCGAGGAGGTGGAACGTGTGCCCCTTGTCCGGCGCCTGCCATATCTCCGCCTCGCCGCTCCACCCGCAGGCCCTGAGCCTGTCGTAGTAGGCGCGGCCACGGTCACGGAGCACGTCGCCCTCGCCGACGCAGACGAGCACTCGCCCGCACGCCAGGGCCTCCAGCCCCGGCGCGCCGTCCACGAGCGGGTTGATGAGCGGGTCGTCCTCGCCCGTGGTCGTCGGGCACATGACGCGCCACAGGCTCCCGAGGCTCTCCCGCGCCGCCGGGTCCAGCTCGTCTGAGGCCACCTTGTTGGTACCCAGGAAGTAGGGGTGGATCATGACGAGGCCGCGGATCTTGGCGCCGTGGGGCAGCCCCTCCGCGCCGACGCGCATCGCCATGTGGTGCGCGATGTTGGCACCGGCGCTCTCGCCGCCGAGGTAGAGGCGGGAGAAGTCGGCGTGGTCGGTGATCCACGGGTCGTCGCCAGCGCCGCCCGCGATGTGGGACACGACCCAAGAGAGCGCCCCCCACGAGTCAGCGTAGGCGGCGGGGACGGGGTGCTCGGGCGCGAGGCGGTACTCGACGGAGACGACGAGGACGTTGGCGAGCGCGGCGAAGCTGTTGAAGTAGGCGTGGAAGGTGGGGTTGAAGGCGGAGCCGAGGCAGAACCCGCCGCCGTGGTAGTACACGAGGACGGGAAGCTTGGCCGTCGGGGCCGCCCCGGCCTCGAGGCAGGGGAGGTAGAGGCGCGCAGAGACGTCGGGGAGATGGTGCGGTCGCGGGAGGCGACGCCCGTGGCGGCGTCGGTCGAGGCGGCGACGAATTCGGAGCCGAAATAGCGCTCCACGCGGTTCTTGTAGATGCGGATGCAGGGCATCGACTCATACACGATCTCGTCGTCGGCAGCCGCGGCCGGAGGCGCAGTGGGTGCGGCGGCCATCGATCGCGTGATGGAGATCTGGGCAAGGGTGGTTGGGGTTAGGGAGATGAGAGGAATAGCGTAGGCCTTTGGGTTTCGCCGAGAGATGGGATTGGCGATTGCGAACTGCGAAGTAGCTAGAATGGCCGCAGTAGTTGGTGGTACGGCTACTCAGGAAGAGGTATTAGATCTTAGAAGAGTTCTTAATTGTGATCAAATTGCTCTAATTTTATTGGTTTCGGTTTCAGGGCTTTAAGGCCCGCTCATTTTACATTGAGATTTTGGTTTCTAGTTTATTTTTTATTATTTTTAAAGTTCATTTTTTCTATTTTTTGTTTTTTAGCTTTTTGCAGATTCTTTCGTAGTTTTTACTATTTTAATTTGTTTAAATTTAGTTATGTTAAATAAGTTATTATTAACTATAATATAATTTTAACTGTTATAATATAATTTTAATTATAAATTAATTTATTTTAGCTCTATCGAGCGGCACCAATATCCGTGGGCTGTGGCTCTGAGGATGGTTACTTGGCTCCGAGGTTGGTTACCTGGAAGAGGGCTTGGAGCTGTAGAAAAGCCTGAATTTTCCAAAAAAATCTCGAACTTTACTTCAAGCCGAAGTTTGATCCAGAAGACATTGTTAGATGTTTCGTGTTAATGCAGCAACTATATGTTATGGAGCTCATGTGCAAGATTCCCTTGCATCTGATCTGGCCTGGCCGGGCTCAACAAAAAAAAAGGCTAAGTCAAACAAGAACACATCGTGTGATTAAACTCCAGTCTTCAGAGGAAAAATTCCAGCACAGAGTTTTCTCCTTCATTTATTTCGACATGATCAGACGGTCAAGGAATTGGATGATTTTTTAGCAAGAAAACACTACGATGCTACCTATCAAACCCCCTTCCTTTTAAAAACATAGTACATCAGCAATGTGACAGGTCACAACTAGGGATGGCAATTTTACCGTAGGTAAATATCCTAATGGAGTCGGGTATGGGATGGATTTTTACCCACGGGTAGGAAAATAGGAAACCTCTACCCATCGGATAAGCAGATGCTGGTATGGGTTAGCTCTACCTGCACTGCTCGCCTGCTTACCCGTGAAATAGACCGACGGTGGGCCATCCTAAAACAAGAAACCCTAACTCTCCCCGCCTTGAAAACCTCTTCACCGCCCCCGCCGGTCCCTCTCGCATCTCCGCCTCGCACTCTCCTCCTTCATCCGCCGATAACGCTTGGCGCGCCCCCGCCCCACCCGCCTCCTCCTCCTCCGCCCCCAACCCGGCCCGACCTCCTCCTCCGCCCGGATCCGTCTCCTCCTCCTCGCTCACCTCGCCCGCCGCCGCGCCCCGCTAGCCTCGACCCTCAGCGCCTCGCCTCGCAATGACGCACCCGGCCGGTGCCTCCCCATCCTCCTCCTGTCTTGCCGCCACCCGCCCCGCCTCGGATCCAGATCGGCCCATCCTCCTCGCAACCGCCCACCGCCCCCGTCCTCCTCCCGACCGATGCCTCCCCAATCCCACGTTCTCCTCCCGATTGGGCCGCCGCCGCGCCTCGCCGCCGTTCGTCCCGTCCTCAAGATGCCCTTGAGACGCCGAGGGCAAGCGCTGGAGACGAGGCGAGGCCCTCGCCCGCTGCCGCGCCTCCTCGGCCGCCCCTCCTACTCCCGCCTTGCCGCTGCAACCGCCTCCTCCACTACCCCACCGTGTGTTAGCAAGTGTTCATGAGTGGGTTTGTGCAACATAATTTATTTTTAGGAAGAATATCATCCTATGCTAGAGCCTCTGCCGAAGTTTCTTGTTGTCAATTTGTTGTGCTGCAGCATTTTAAATATTTCTATAGCTTAAGTGTTTAATGTGACCTCTGAAAATACTGATCACAAACTGAGTATCATGTTCTTAAACATCTCAGTTGTCTTATGCAGATCACTAGCCACTTGTTTTGAGTATACCTGGAACCTTTGGAAGAGCGATGTGCAGACTATATTACAAAATATTTCTATGCTCTCATGACGGAATGACATAGATTCCATTGCGAAGTCTGGCGGGATTTACTATGTGCTATTATTTCTTTTGCTCATAGTTTTCTTGTTATACGATCTTTATCACCGGTTCGAAAATAAGATCGCAAGTAGCTATTGTCCTTTTGTGAAGTCGGCGGTCGTGGAAGTTTGTCCAACAGTTTTGACTGCCATTCAATCCCTTCTTCCTTATTGTACATTACATTTTTCACCTAGTAATCTTGACTGAATTGTTCCTCCTTCTGTCGTAGTCTTAATCTAACATCCAGAAACTGCACTGAACTTACTTGACTTTTACCAAATTATGATCCATCACAAGTTATATTTAGCATTTGAGGTATTGACTATTATGGTTCGGGGACATCTTTTGTTGTCTTGCCTTGTTATTTGACTTGGCATTTAATCTCATAGCAAAACTGGGATTGAGCTGCACTACTATTAGTTCGAGGGTAACGGTATGCCCGGGCAACATGGTACCCAGGCGGCGACGGTATGGGCGAGGTTTTTATCCGTGGTCCTTCGCGGGTATATCCGTGGGCGTAAAACGGGGTCGCGGATACGAGATATGGGCGAGCACTATCCATACCCGCTGCGCCCGATTGCCATCCCTAGTCACAACAAAACTAGCCAAGCAAAGTCTTGACTGCCTGGCACCTTCTGCGGAGGACAGGACACCGGGAAATCGGTTAGCTTTTTAGCTTTTTTTTATTCCATCGCATTGTTTATTGTTTGTATGAGCTAATATATTTTTATTTTATTTT
Organism: Bonia amplexicaulis; assembly: GCA_036346245.1. NCBI lineage: Eukaryota > Viridiplantae > Streptophyta > Magnoliopsida > Poales > Poaceae > Bonia > Bonia amplexicaulis. Next base: position 11,823,672 of record CM070758.1, on the reverse strand, counting down.
TAAGTTTAATTATATCAAATAAATCAGCAATAGTTATAGTAAAAATAAACTATGGGCATACTGAGCACCCACCAAAGTATGTGATTTCGCACCGGCACCGGCCCTGGCGTACGGTTGTTCTACTGGTTCCCGCCGAGGAGCGCAACTAACCGGTCCATCAGAACCAACGCCTTGGCGCTCCCGGGCTCCCGGAGGAAGAACTCGTGCTCCTCGCCGACGGAATCCAGTAGCCCGGCGTCGTCCTTCGCCCACCCGCTCCCCAGCAACCCGTCATAGTACGCCTTGCCTCGGACCTCCAGCTCGTCGTCCGCAAGGCAGACCAGGACACGGCCGCACCCCAGCCGCCGCAGGCTCGGCGCGCCGTCGGCCACCGGGTTGACCCGCGGGTCGTCCGGCCCCGTGGTCCGGCCTCCGCACGCGAACGTCCACATCTCCTCCAGCTTGGCCCTCACCCACGCGTGCTTCACCTCGCCGTCCGCCTTCTTGCCCGACAGGAAGTAGGGGTGCAGCAGCGCCATCCCCTTGACCCGGGCGCCGCCGGGGAGCTCCTCCGAGCCGGCGCGGAGCGTGACGTTGTGGGCGACGTTGCCGCCGGCGCTGAACCCGAACACGAACATCCGCTCCCGGTCGCCGTGGTCCCGGAGCCACGTGTCAGCGCCCGCCGCCGCGGCCCACTGCAGCGCAGACCACGCGTCATCGTAGCAGGCGGGGACCGGGTGCTCGGGCGCGAAGCGGTAGTCGACGGACACGGCGAGGACGCGTGCCCGGGCGCAGAGGCGGTTGAGGAAACCGTGCTCGGGCGCGTCCGCGGCCGAGCCGACGACCAGGCCACCGCCGTGGAGGTAGACCACTATGGGAAGCTTAGTGTCCGCACTGTCGGCGGGGAGGTAGAGGCGCGCCCACAGGCCGGTGGCCGGGTCAACGGTGACGTCCTTGGTTGCGACGCCGGTGGCGGCGTCGACGGAGGGAGGGACGCGGTTCACGGGGAGGAGGCGCTCCACGCGGCCGCTCTTGTACTGGCGGATCACCGGCACGAACTCGAACGTGATCTCGGAGTCAGGGTCCATTTGCACGATACGGCGATAGTCGCACGGGCGCACGGCGGTTGTCAGGGTACGGCAATTGGCAATAGAGCGAGCGAGTGACGCAGCGTCAGCGTGGCGGCGTATAATTGAAGATGGGAGAAGCGTCTCTCGTAAGATTGGCGATTGAAGAGCTTGACAGACGATAACCTTGTGCTCCTCGCCAGATTGCACTCCCAGGAATAAAATACAGTACGGAGTCTACCGTGTGTGAGAAGATACCCAGGTGGCTAGGAGTGTGGGCCTATTTATTTTGTTTTGGATAGTACTGGGCCGAATTGTTTGTTTGAGAAGATCGTTATTTTGACGCTGGAATCTGTCATGGGCGTATGGCTTGCTTGGATAGCTTGTTCTTCAGGGATACCGCTTCTGGACCTTGAATTATCGCTTGGGCCTTGGAGGTGAATGAGGCCTGTTGTGTTCGTTCCCTTCACTGGGAAAAGCGTCTGTGCTTGTAGAGGTGAGTGCTCCCATAATCTCTCTACCATGAAACGTGCTTTGAGATTCGAAAAGGAGAAACTATGTACTGTACTCTCTAAATCCTCTCAAATAGAAAAGTAGTACTCCTGATGAGGAGTAACAGACAGTTCGATCGGTTGAGGGTTCAGTTTCCTGATGACCAAAGGCGTTGAAGTTTGTTGGCATTGATCTCAAGCAGATCCATTCGCATCCCTTCAGCACTAGAACAGGAAGATCGACACATCACATCCGCTGATCCGAATCATACACACCACGGCTTTGGATTGCCGTTAAGGCCGTGGTCACGCATCACCGTTTAAAGGCTCTTTTTTTTCCTGTGATTGGGGCTAATAGGTTTCGTCCGTGTTTTTAAGACGGTGATGAATGATGGAGATGTTGACGTGAAATACACATAGTTTTAAATTTGCAAAGCTATTTAGAGAAGTGGTTTTTTAAAGCTATTTAAAAAAACCGTTCCATCTATTTCGTATCTATTTCGTCTTGTAGAAAAATCAAAGGCAAAAACTATAAAAAAAACCCAAAAGGAACGGACCAAAACTGCCTAAGATCGACAGAATTTATACCGGACACATCACACATGTATATCAGGTACACCGGTACGGCAATAGTACCATCGTTTCTGCAAATTTGCCTTCTCTGCTCCTCGACATTTACCGTTCCAACGGCCATTATTATGCCAGGGAGAACCCAAAAGCAGAGCGAGTGCATGTACATCAGTCAGTACACACATGACACATTCTCACTGTCCTGGTGCTCAGGGCGGAATTAGGTCCATAGCAACATAGGCTCTAGTCTGGGTGTAAAAATACAGTTTATAGCTTAGATATTTATAGTTCAACCCAGGATAGTATTATTAGCATTCAGCCCAGGTAACCCAATAGCCCATAGCATCCCGCCAGGCCGTCAGTCTATTACTACCTCCGCACCGGCGGCCCATCACGCGCTCGCTCGGCCCAAGCCCATCACTTCACGAATCACGCGCAAGGCCTCGTCCTCGTGGCCTCGCTGCTGCCGCCACTCGTAACCCTAACCTAACCTCCGGCCAGCGCAGAAGGCCGGTTAAAGCGACGCCGACGTCGTTAAATCGCCACTTGCCTCGCCGCTCGCCACCGCCGCCGCCGCTCGTCGCCTCGTCCGGTGCCGCCCTCTTCCCAGCCCGCGCCGCCTCCCGGCCGACGCCGCCCTCTTCCCGCCCACCCGCCTCCGGCGCCACCTCGCCTCCGGCCGCCCCGCGCCCGCCTCCTGGCGCCGTCCTGCCTCCCGTTGCCGCCCCGTAAGTCTGTAACAATCAGCTGAAACTTTGATTTGTTTTGATTATGGGATTAGGAATCGGCTATGCATAGATGATAGATGAGTATTTACTACTGGAGTACTGGATGACCGGAGAGATTATCTACTTCTGACTGCATATGAGATAAATGCATGCTCATATGTCATATCTACTTCCGGTCAAAATGAAATAATAAATGCATGCTCATATTTGATTATCAGAACTTAGAAGTAGATATTTTGCAGTCAGAATAGCTTATAGCTATATATGCAAGTTTTTGCACAATAGAATGTCGAATTGTATGGTTTTTACACAAGATTGCTGTATAAATTTCATTAGTATGATGTTGTACTGTTGTCCCCTGAACTATCAATGAAGAAATGATAGGATAGGATAGAGAGCAAATCTTCGTAATTTAGGTACTCAAATTGTGTCTCTGTCATGTTACATTTTTTATATTTTGATATTATGCCATATTTTTCTTATTATGCTTTCTGTTTACTTGTTTAGTATTGAACTCAAGTTTCATATTAGTAATGCAATTAGCCAATTATGATATATTGTTGTTATATCGTGGTATGGGTACAAATTGGCGTTAGTTTTAGGTTGTTAGAGTTCAGCCCGGGGGCGTAGCTGAATCTTGGTTCCGCCACTGCTCTCTCTCTCTCACGCATGCGCTCTCCTCTCTCTCTTTCTCTGTGTGTGTGCAGGAGACAGCAAGCCTTGCAATCTCAAGCCTTGCTCCCTCATGCGCCTAAGCTGCTGCAGCCGCGTGAGAACTCACGCATACCTGCCATGACCTCACGAGAAAATGTCGGCACGGAGGCGGGCGGCCGGAAGATCCGAGGCGGGGCGGGAAGAGGCGGACCGGACGAGGCGACGAGCGACGGCGTCGGCGAGCTAAGCGAGGAGTGGCGAACAGCGTCGGCGTCGCTTTAACCCGGCCTTCCGCGCCGGCTTCGGAGGTTAGGTTAGGGTTACGGTGGCGGCGCGGCGAGGCCGCAAGGACGAGGCCTTGCTCGTGATTCGTGAAGTGATGGGCTTGGGCCGAGCGAGCGCGTGATGGGCCGCCGGCGCGGAGATAGTAATAGGCTGACGGCCTGGCGGGATGCTATGGGCTATTGGGTTACCTGGGCTGAATGCTAATAATACTATCCCGGGCTAGACTATAAATATCTAGGCTATAAACTGTATTTTTTTTACGCCCCAGGCTAGAGCTCATGTTGCCATGGGCCCAATTTCGCTCCTGAGAGAGAGAGATGACTCAAGGAAGAAGATGAACAGGGACAAGGGTGGCAGGTGGGGCTTGGCCCATGCAGCAGTGAAGGTGGCGAGGTGGCAGTGATGGTGGGCCAAATTTGGGCCAATTGGAGAGTTAGTGGACGGATGCTTGTTTGGCTTGTGCTACAGTGCAGGCTTAAAATGAGAAGGAAAGAGGGCGATTGGGCCGTGCTCCTCGGCCCACGTCAAGAGGATTAGAGAGGAAATAGGTTTGGAATTAATTTACTTTGCCAAACTTGTTTGGTTCTGAATGTGAGCTTTGAAAAGGTTTTGCAGTAACAAAGCTTTTTTGTATGTTTTTGGTTTGGACATAATCCCTTAAAAAAATTGGAAATTTGACTTTTGCGACGAAGAAAAAATATTTTTAGATTACGCAAAAACGTTGACAACTCTACATGTGCAACAAAGGCTTTTGAAATTCAAGAAAATTACAAGGTTTTAAAATGGAGCAACACTCGGTATGTTACATAATGACCAGAAATTGCCCCGGGTGGCATACTGGCATATGGTTAGGAGGTAATCTTCTTTGGTGACCAGAAGGTACCCCGGGTGGCAGACTGGCATATGGTTAGGAAGTAATCTTCTTTGGTGTTAGCGATGACCAATCAAGAAGTGTACGATACTCCATTTACGCAAAGTGTATGAATGTTTCGTCTTGATTATACGACAGATACCTTATGTCCTATAACCATGGCAATGTACAGATGTAGAACTAACAATGGCACGTCAGTCAACAATATGTGGCAGCCTGTAGAAGAGGATACACACACACACACACACAAAAAAAAGTTTCTTGCTGTACACCAGAAGAGACCATTGGTGTACCATTGCTGCACGACCATGTTCTACTGAACTGCCAACCGCTGGAGATGATCCATGAAGACCTGGAAACTCACATCATCTGTGAATATGACATCCCCTCCAGGTGGTGGAGGATTGTCAGAGTTATATGTGACGGATGGATTAAGCTTCGCCAGTAAGAATCGAGCCTGAAATGTCATAAATAAAGTAAAACGTTAATTATATGAAAATGCTAATTGTTTTTGCTGCTAGCAACAAGTATCCGCAGAAAATGCTAATAGGCTGTTGGAGGCTTAATTGCAATTCTCGGCTCAAATTTGGGTCATCCAGTTCAAATTTTCTTTTGAAAGGTGTTCAAAACTGAAAATAGGACAAGTTTGCAAATCTTATCCAGTAGGGTGGGGCCGGTGGGCAACTGTCAGCATTTACACAAATACATAACATCATATATTCTCCTAAGAGGTCAGATGCAGTGTGCATTGAAAGCTTAAGCAAGAAAATAACCTGAGAACCATATTGATCACACACAACCAAACGAGGAACAGGAAAGCGCTCCTTGATTATTGTATCAGCCTCCTCGTGTGGAGCTTGCAACAACTGGGCAAACACCTGAACATCATACAAGATTAACTGTTGGAGATGACTGTAGCATATACTATATACAATGCAGGTCACATGATTTTTCTTGGATTGGCCTAACAGCCTTGTGCATCAAGGTCATCAAATGCAAAATCTTTAGTATTGATTTTTTTTAGTCCTTTCAATGCAAAGGCAAACCTTTAGAATTTAGATCAAATCTAACTTACAAGAAAGGCTACATGGAGCTGAATAAACTGTACTTAGTGTTATCATGGTTTGGCTGACAAAACATTACCTCATGCCCTTCTTGATCTTGGTAACCAGCCTTTCGCCACTGTGCAATGGTTATCCCATGGAATATGACAATGGTAAAATAAGAATCCAACAAAAGGATCCTGTCAGCAGCAATTGCAGTTACATCCAACAGAACAGGCTCTGGACCTGATTGAAATGAATATGATATAAGTGAAGGCTGGATCATCACAACTGCATTAGCTACATTCTCTCTGTTTAACATCATCCTGAAATATGCAGTTTCATCTGGACTATTATTGAAAACCTGCATGGGATATTAATTAGAGCAAAGAGAAATATAATTTCCACTTGATCTGTTGATCAGCATGACTGAATGAACAAGGGAAAATGCTTTACCTGAACAAACTGAGAGCGTCTCAAATTAAACATGAATTGGGGGAAAATTGATAAACGTGGGGATAAACTGAAAGATGAGGGTGCTTCCTTCTGATAGTCTCCAAATTTCGAACATAAACTAATCAATGCTCGATCAAGCCATCTTATTGGGTCAAAATCAGCCTGAAGGAAACATCAAGATCATGCTAAGAAGACTTCAAAGACAGGATCAATCAAGGGCGCAACTTATGTCAGAAAATGTAAGCAACAACAATAGCTGCAGCAGTTTATTATTAATGAAGTTAATTGAGGAGCCCTTGAGCACCGAACTATTGCCTTTACGGTTAGAGTTTGTTTTCTACAGAGTTTTTATTACTTCACAATTAATGTTTTAGAGTTTGCTTTTTACATGATTTCATTCAACTTAGGTGTATATATGGCATGCCTATCGAGAGTCATTGTATTTCTTAGACAATGTGTTTCTTATCATAAGGGTACTTTTAAGAAATCACAATCATTACAGTTGGGATGTAGTGTACCATCTAATATACGCAATAGATTCTTTTCTTTCATTCCCAATTAATGAGATAATTTCTAGGATTGTTTTCTTTCTCCAACTAGCATACTGCCTCCAATCTCACCAATAGTTTTTATATATTAAGATGAGATTAAACTAACTTGCAGATGTTTTAGCCTGTAAATTAACCTTCATAGATCACTAATGCATGCCAAAGTACTATAAATGTGCCATAGACAAGCATAAACACTGAAGGTTTTTATATAAAAAGTACAAAGGGGGTGCCGGGTAGAGTTCAATAGTGGACATGATGTCAATTGATGAACTGTAAACTGTTATTCAGAGAGTAAACTAATCATAACATGTCTTGAGAAACAAAGGCATGCTGCAAACTCATAACATGTCTGAGACCATGTTATTAAGACATCGACTAATCCACGATTAGCCGTCGAGTCGGCACACGGAGGACAACTAGGTTGCTCGACTCGACTGGAGCAACTAGTCGGGCGGCAGCGACTAGGAGCGACTAGTTGGGCATGTTTAGCTGCCCGACTTCAAGTTTCAATTTTCTCCTTATCTGTTCTTCAATTTTTAGGGTGTTGCTTCTCAATTACTTGCTGTCCAGTATAGTGATGGCTCTACAGAAGAACTCAGATCTAAAGGTCTCAATTAATGGAGTGATTACTTAAATGTTTAAATGATGCTTCGAAAAAAGAGATTTTATATGTTACTGCAAGTTTATTAACATTGTTATGTACTTATGTCAAGAATGTAACCAGAATAATCATATGGCAAAGGAAGTTGACAGCCAAAAAAATTTATTCTGCAGATAGAAAGGGCAGGCTTGAGGCAGATCTCATCAGTATGAAGTATGAATTCGGGACTTGGGATCAAAAGAAGTAAGTCATCAACTCATCATCATGCTTATGTTGTGCTTCTCTTCATTTCATGCTTTACAATATGTATATATGTTTAATTGTTGCTACAGCTTAGTATATGGCATGCCCTATTAACATAATTAGTCTGCGTACTACTCGAGTCGAGTCACCAGGGCCCCCCTGCCGACTCAACTCGACTTAACGACTTAATAACCTTGGTCTGAGAAACAAAGGGACATTGTAATCTGTAAAGTGTTATTCAGAGTGAAACAATGGTACATTGTAAACTGTAAACTGGTATTCAGAGAGATAACATGTCCGAGAAGTGAATGAAATAAATCAAATTGGACGTCCCACATTTTTTCTGCAGGAACTTTAAACTAGGATGTGAACATCTCAAACGGAAAAGGAAGCAAAAATCTACATATATGTATAATGAAAAGATAAATAGGGCCAAACTTCCATCCTTCAAATTTTTATATGATACTGAATTCCATCTCCATAAAACAGCAAAATGGTCTGGTATGCGTTCGTTAACTGTTAAAATAGTTTAAGAAGAGTATCAGGAAGTACCTCAGCTTCCATCTTAAATGAGACCAAGCGTGCCATGACTGCAGCAGCCGCCTCTTGATCAAAGCCAGCTATTAGCTCCTGTGACACACATAGTCCAATAAGCAACAATACTACATTATTTTTCCAAAACAATCGAGGAAACACAAGGTGACACACTGAAATGGACTAAACATAATTGTTTTAAGGCCTGGGCCTGAATTACAACAAGGAAAGCAATTTTGTCTGTAGCATCCAGCGAAGGTACGAATGGAATTAACATATGAGCTCGACTAGTTCTAAGAAAAGAGGAACAAATAGAAGGAGGAAAACATAAATAATTATCGATTATCATAGTGGATAGAGAGGAAAACTTGCCTGCACACTGCCAGAACCAGCAACCCATCTTCTGGAAAGTGTAGTTGATCGTAATCTCATTTGGCCCTCATGATGCTGATAACTGCACATGGCACCTCCAAGTCAGATAGATATTCTTCTCTAATAATATCAGCTGTTTAGCAAAACGATGAAGGGAGAAAAGGCAGATTCCATACTAGGTAAGGAATTGGAAGTAGAACTGATTGCTTGTTGACTGACCAATTGCGTCCGGACCATCTTTTTTCGCAATATCAAATACCAAACAAAGTGATGTTTTCCTGTCTAGACCACACATCTTCCAAGCGCTAGTATTTCCCTGACCTACAACTACATCTGAGGATAGAGGACTTTTCTGCACAAACAGCAACATGCAAAAAAGACTCATATGTATATATAGAGTACAATCATCATTCTAAAATGTTAACATGTAACTAAGTACGTACCTTCTCCAGGGAAGTACAAGGTCCCATAATACCTTGAATTTTGACATCCTTTGAGCAATTTATCTCAAATATACCACTGCAAACATGATTTAAACACAGAAATCATGAAACTAAAAAACAAAGGATGTACTAGGACAGGTTATTTCGTGCCATGAAGGTTCTTTTAACCCTTGAACCACCTTTTCGCCTATAACGAACCTATGTAGATGATTCAACTATGAATTGAACTTTAGAACAAAGGAAGAGTTACCACACAAGCATTCTTGCCTCAATAAAATAGTCAACTAATGCAAAGTGAGAAAATGGGTTCATTTGAGTTCAATATCATATCTTAATCTGTGCGGGGAAGCGCTAAACTTATCTGCAGTTTCTCTGATGCATCATACGTGCCTTTGCAAAAAAAAAAAATGTTCAAGAGGAGGAAGTAAAAAATGTCTCACTTTTGAGTTTGCAGTAAAAACAGAAGTAACTCAAAGCAAATCCCTGGTTTTCGAATGCACAGAAAACAAACCAAGCGTAAACATACTAGCAAGTAGCAATCCAGCTAAACAAAGCAAGCAGAAGAGTATCTTTACTTGAACGATAGGCCAAGGTCATTGTCGCTTGACTGAAAAATGTGTCGAAGTGAGTCTTTAAAAACAGAATGGCCAAAACTTTCTGCGAGCACAACTATTCCCCCGGTCCTCTCCACTGCAACCTTCATCTCAGCAACACCAACCTGAGAATGAGAATATAAACAAGAAATTATTAATTCAAAACAACGCAAACATGCATAGACATCGAAAAAAATTAAAGAATTGAGTCAACACTCAACACTGTACTGTGATGTGCTAATTACCAATAGTTTATGCATTAAAATTTCTCCTTTTTCCCCCTTTTTGACAAATCTTGTTGCACACCCCCTTTATTAGGCAATTTGCAAAAGATGACAGCTTACAGATTATGGTTGAATTTGTCAACTAATCATTCAGTGGGTCAACATTCCTCTGTATTTCATTAGCTGATAAAATGTGCCAAAGTTCCTTCACTAAATTGTGTTAAGTATCAAGTTCATAGTATGACATTATGTAAATACCTGCTGAATTCTGATGCACCAATAGCAGTATCTTACAGAGTCGGACTTTCAACAAAGCAAAATGCTTAAACAGATAGTTTCTGTTTATTGACTACTATATTGAGACAAACATGCTTGCTTGACAACTGACAACAGTCCATGAATGATTAGACAGCAACACTTGTTTAAGTCCTCTACATTGACAGTGACCAAAACCAAAAATATAAGAAATATTCTCATTGAACAAGCTTATGCCTGATCCTTTACCAAGAAAAGGTGGTACGAATAGTTTATTTAAGGGGGAAATAGCAACAAACCTGGTCAAGCGCACATGCAAATAAATCAAGCACATGGCCTTGATGCACAAGCTGCTTTGAAATCTCCTCATAGAATTTAACAGCTTTGTTATAAAGAGGAGTGGAACCTTTATCGAGGTCTTTGTGTGAACGAATTGGCTCTGATAAGGACTTAGATATAATCTGAAAAATTGCAAAGATTATCATTATAGTACATTGATGTCTCATGCTGTTTTCTAAGAAAAATCATGATATTTGAGAAAAGCTAACTCTCAACAATAATCAATATCTATACTGGAGTATCATGGCCACAAATGCGCACATTGTTATTCCCTGATGGTTTATCACCCTGTTGTAGGCAGAGAGTTATGCAAGCGCAAAGAAAAGAGAAATGAAATTTCATTTTACTTTACCAGAAAAGAAATCATAATTAGTTAGAGATGATTTAAATAGAAAAGTCAAATCAGGGTGATTTCGTTTTTAAAATTACTTGAAATTTGGAGGAAGTATAAAGTTAGCTTCATTACAGAAAGTAAATAGAAGATTATTTCTACAACAGATAAACATAGAGCAAATGGGCAAGCCAGTAAATAGAAGATTATTTCTACAACAGATAAACTTAGAGCAAATGGGCAAGCCAGTAAATAGAAGATTATTTCTACAACAGATAAACATAGAGCAAATGGGCAAGCCAGTAAATAGAAGATTATTTCTACAACAGATAAACATAGAGCAAATGGGCAAGCCCATAAACTTTTCATAACATGAACTCTAAACATGTAACACCCCGGGTATGTCCATCCCATACCAGCAGTAAGGCTTTCATCCTCGTTTCCACTAAAAGGGTCAAACCCAGTTCGTATGGATGTTTGTCCAAGATCTATATCCAACTCTATTACTCTAATGCAACTAGAATAGCCATGTGGGACTAAACCCACCACTATTAGCCAGAACATGAACCAAATTGGGCAAGGCTGTTACAAATAGTTCCACAGCGTAATAAAGAAAAAATGCTTGACTAATTATTGTTGTGAGAAGGGATATATTTTCATTTTGTAACTGGTGGGTGCATGATCACAAGACAAATACAAGGCTCTAACACATAAGAACAATTTAACTGTGAAAAGGGGAAAATACTAAAGGGGTGGGATGGGAAGCAAGGCCACAGAAGGTCATGTTTCACAATGTAAGTGTAGATCAACAAAGTGAATGAAGCTTAAGAATGTGATATTCATTAAAGAATTTTGACTTACACAACCAGGTCCCTCTGTAGATGGACCACCTACAAATACCATAATTCTAGCACCTGATCCAGGGACGCAAACCCCCAAGAGACTGGCTGCAACACTTAATGCAGCTCCAGTACATCTTGATGAACGCTGATCAGCTGAAACAGGCCACGGGTCCTTTTGCAGTTCCTCTATAACCTACAGAAAAAGGAAAACAACATCAATAATTTGCAATTGAGAAAATAAAAATTAGTGTATTAAAAGACCAAAAGTTTTGTCCAAGTCCCTGGATAAATTTATCATACTTCTATGTAAGTAAACAGAGTTCTTAACTGAATTCAATACAAACTCGCACTCAGAAGCAGGCAACAGGAACCTAGCAATGCTCTCTGCTGAAAGGCCATCCCTTGGGCCGGCAATCACACCTGTTGTGGGTTTTGTCTTCCCTGCAAAGAAGCACATTTGCTCAAGAATTTGATCCTTTGTAACCTCCTTTGTCCCCTTGAACACATATGACTTCGGCAACAAGCCAAAACCCAATTCATGCACCTACACAGATCAAAATGTATTCATATCATTTGTTGACCAGCACATTAATCAGTGAAGCATTAATGAGAGAAAGGCTACTATAACCTGCACATATGTCCCAAAAGTAATGAATCCAACAAGGGATTGGTCTGGCAATAGCTCAATTGCTTGCGCTAGAGCAGACTTCAAATAGCCAATTTCCTCCTCAATCATGCAAGTGTCGACAACAAAGAGGAAGACTGGTTGCGATACAGGACCTGTTTCGGCAGTGGACATGTACTCAACAGTAGTATATTGAGGAAATAGCTCTGCAGGGAGGTTGCTTTCCGAAATAGAGGAGTAGTGTTGGGGGAAGTGGTTGCGCTGAAAGCAGAATGGACAGACCCAGATCTTTGCAATGAAGTCGACAATCGAGAACGGGTTGAGGATGGAACGGCAAATGCGGCAGCGAAGGGGACCATAAGGAAGAACAGGAATTGCAGGATTTGGCTTGAGAGGAGTATATATGGCAGAAACAGGGACAACACAGTTAGAAGCATCCTGCTTCGTCCCCGGTATAACATTCCAAGTCATCCTTATCCCATCCTGGGCCTCAAGGTCCAGGAACTCAGACATTTTCTGCAATCAGGTCGCTCGAACTATAGTTTCTTCGGTAGAACCTTTGTTTTCACAATTGTAACAGGCCTCTACCTGTAGCAGCAAGAGGTCGTCTGAGCTGCAATAAGCATTGACCAATTAAAAGTGAGGGTTCAGTTAAACCCCCAAAATTTTGGGGAAAACAAGCTGCTATTAGAACAATCAAATCAAATCCGCAACAAACTGGATGCCTGAACGGATCGGGACAGGGGCGGACCTAACGTGGGACATGGGGGTTCAGTTGAACCCCCAAAAATATGGAAAAATAAACTGCTACTGGTACTCCACAACGCAGCAAGCAAATCCACCACAAACTCCATTGGACTGGACTATCCATCCCAGAAAGGAAGATTTGGGTGAGATTGCTCACGGAAAAGAAAAGATCCTCGGGACAAAGCTCACTTAAACAATCCAAGCAAGCTAGGGTTTCCTTACCAGCGAAAGAAGAGATCAATCCGGCAGAGCGGAGGACGACGACGACGCCTACGAGAGAAGAGTTCCTTCGCTTCGAGGGTTAGACAGACGGCGAAGCAATAGCCGCCGCCGTCGCGACGAGATATGGAGAAGAGTTAGGAAGAGGACGGGCTGGAGACGAGAGAGGTTTGGGATCGGGCCGCGAGGATTGCTGATTTGGGAGGAGGAGGAGGAGGGAGGAGGATAGAAATCTTTGACAATGGCCTGCCTCTTGTGCTGGACATCGGAGATCTATTCTAGGGTTCGTGTGGAAGAAAAGGAGAGACTGATTAAAGTCCCATATATCATATATGTTACTTACGCTGAACACTGCCTCGTTCGGGCTCGGTTACCGGGTTCGCGAGTTAAATCTCGTGCACGCTGTAAGGTAGCGTGAGGAGCGGATACGAAAATCGGTGTCAATCAACGGAAGAAAAGGAGAGTAGCAACGCCAGGAAAAAGGTAGGAAAAGAGTGAAGGATATGGTGACTTTCTCGCTTCTCGTTTGGGTAATAATTTGATTTTCTCTGATGGTTGTTAATTTAATTAGATATTAGAGTTAAGATGAGAGAGGAAGTAGCAAGTATTCGTTAGGAAAAAACTAACATATCGGTTAATCTACTATATTGTTCTTCTATAATTTTGGATATTGTATGAGAGTAATTTAGGAATGCCATCTACTAGATAATTGTAGAGAAATTCGATAGATTTACATACAATATTTATTTATGTTGATCCGATAAATAGATTTTAAGCTATGAATTTTGTAATCATGCTATCTGGTAAATTTATCATTTTCTAGTAGCATATATCAATCTGTCGATTAAAATTACTAGATGGAACAATTTGGATGATTTATCAACATAAAAGATGTAGATAATTAAGGATTCTAGAGATCCCATGAACATGATTTTTCAACGAGTAGGACATAAGTTATGAATCTTGAAGATTGTTGTCCGGGACCGGTTCTTTGGTGGTTTGGTGGATGTGAATAAGTACATATGGTCGGATTTGTGATCTCGATCAAATGTTTTAAGATGTATCTCTCAAAATATACTCCTTGATTACAAACACTTATCATTTTGGACATCGACACGGTCTACAAAATATAACTTTGACCACTAAGTTGTATTCTAATATGTTTGTAAAACCCAATAAAATTATAATATTATAAAAGTACATTTCAAGATAAATCTATACATATGATTTTCTTGTATTCAATGTAAATTTATAAAAAATATATCGATAGTTAAATTTTCAAAAGTTTGACTACAAACATCTCAAAACGACATGTATTTGTGACTAAAGGAAGTATTTATTTAATTAATACTCAATTCAGAAAAAATGTGATTATCAAAGTGCAATACTAGCTTATTTTATCAAGCACATGCACTCAACTACTTTATCATAAATGATAGAGATATTTTTCCTCAAAAGGGTCCAATTAAAATATTTGAAAATCTTTCTAAAATCCAGATATTTTCTTAGAAATATCTAGATATTTGAGATGTTTTATTCGAAGGAATTTGATGGTGTCAATTGTCATAAATCTAGTGGTCATAAGAATTTATATAATCCTTTCAATCCAAAATATACATCATTTGGGAGAGTTGGTTTTGGTTTATAAATATTTATATTTTATTTTTCGGAAGCAATATGTTCGTCAAAATGCCCATGTTAATTATTAGTCTTAGATAGAGGTAAATCATAAATAGAGATAACATATGTCAAAAACAAAAATATGTACTACTTCTTTTTCTATGTGTGTGAAAAAACACCATTTTATATGCTAACACGGAAAATAAGAAAAGAGAAATGGGTTAAAGTTAAAATCTATTTAAAAACAAAGTGTACACTTGTGTTGTCAAATAAAGTTGTAATAGTTTTACTATAAAAGTTGTAATTATCGCCACCAAATAAAGTGTTAGTATTAGTTTATTATTTTAAATTTTTAGTGTTATTGACTTTTAATAGACTTAGAAATATGACTTTTATCTTCAGTTTTTATAAACCAATATAAGTATATATTAAAAAAATGTAACACAATGTAATTAGCGAACACCCATTCATAAAATCCTAAATCCGCCATTGGATCGGGATATCTCGGAGAGAGAAAAGGATTTGGATTTGATTGTTCAAAGCAAAGAACAATCCAAGCAAACTACGTTAGGGCTTCCGTACCAACAGAAGAAAGCAGCCTCGGTGATTTCCTGCCCGCTCCACGCCAGCCCAGAAGAGAGGGGAGGAGAGAAGAGTACCTACGCCTTCGAGGCGGCGCGGCTTCGGTAGAAGGAGGCCTGCTCTGGAGGCTTCTTCTCCGGCGCTGGCGAAGAGGGGGCTCGGCTGCGCTGGACTCGGGAGTCGTCAGGACTCGGGAACAGGGAAGCGAGGTGAAGGGAAGAAACTCTATGGCACCGAGTGAAATCAATATAACCTCGCAACGTCATCTTGAATTCCTACCACCGTCAGATTGTGAGTAGATGACTAGGATTGAATAGGGTGAAAGGAAGTGCTTTTTAGGCCCGATCCAAAGCTTCGATTCTGTGTTTTCGTTTATACCTGAAATTATACTGTAACGACGGTTAGCTTTTTTAAATAAAAAATAAAAAAATTATATCATCATAGATAATACAAAAAATAAGGAAAAAGAAAAAGACAACAACTGAAAAAATATCAAAAATATCAAATAAACTAAAATTAAAAATTGACTCGTTTTAAGTAGGTTCTGATTTAAGTTGGTACCGTTTGGAGAGGTAAAGTATACAAAATTCCTTACTTACTGTGCAAAATTATCAGTTTCTCCGATATGCCCATTGAAAAATTGATGTTTTCTTCCGTGCCACTGGCTCACTCCCTTGACCATGAGCTATTGACCTAGGTGTTAAGTTAGATGGGGGAAGACACTCTTGCCCTTCTTCCTCCATTTTCTTCCTTCCTCTTCCAAAGCATGAGGTCTGAGAGTTCTCCTTGGCTGCCATGGAGCAACATTAAATCCACACCCCCTCTCCCCCCTTGTCTTCTTCCTCTTAACTTCCATATCTTTATAGAGTACAGAGGGAGCGCCACCACCTGCGGCTATGGCCGCGGCCACCTGGTGCCGCTGTTCTGCTCGTCGCTCTACATCTCCCTTTGCGCCCGCACGCCCGAGCACCAGGATGGTGTTGGCGAGGGGCCAAGAACGATGCATCGGAAGTTGATGGCTCCATGGAGGAAGTGTATGTGGCTGCCTGTCCATCTGTGGTTGCGCCCATCGAGTTTGGTGTGGATGTGTTTTGTTTGAGTTGTTGACCAAGACGAGTAATTTGAACTAAAATAGAATTTCAAAATTAATTTGAATTATTGTTTGATTTTGATTTCTCTTAAATCTTTGCTTAAGCTTGCATCTATCTCAGCCATCCATGCCTTGATCTCCCTGTTGCATCGCTCCTTTCAGTCGTTTTTTGCGTGAACAATGTTCACCATCTGAAAATATCGCTATCGTCCTGATTCTTTTGCTCCCGCGCCTTCGTGTTGCTTCTCGCCACTGCCACACCGCTGTAATCGGTCAGAGACCGTACAACCTCGCCGTCCCCACTCTAACACCCTCTTAAATGCTCCTGTCGTGCGTCGGAGTTGCCGATAGACCTCATCGTCGCCTTTGCCTTCCCGCTCTCCTTGCCCCATTTCACGGCCGACAACACCACACCGCAAATTTGCACGCCTCATAGCTCTTTGACGACAGCACAAGCCGTCGTAGACCCTCACATTAATACCGCGACCTTCACCTGGCCAAGCGTCGTACCCATCTCACCCCTACCGCCTCACCGTCCTCTCTGCCTTCTGTCTGCTCCCAACTCTCTCACAGCCGACCCTGACACACCACGTCACCTTTTGACCGCCGCAATGCCACACTCGAGGCAGCTTGTACCTCCTCCGCCGCAGCGCGCCTCCGCACCTTCTCAACCCTCCACTGCTGCTTGCCGCTGAGCCCTGCCCCTATGCCGAACCACCATTCTCTCCCTATTTAAACCCACGAGCCCCTCCATTTGGAACTACTGGTGCCCAAGGTAAGCCACACACCCCAATTGAGCTCTCGACCGAAGCATCATCGACAATCGTCGAAAGACCCCAAAGTAAGCTAATCTTCAATTCTTGCTATTTAGTCCATTTCATTTTGATTGTTTTCGCCTGCAGCTTCTTCATGCCCTTAGTAACACGCCCAAAGCAAAGCCCCAGGAACCCACCCATGGTCGTCAATTGTTATTTCGACCACGGATTCTCCGACCGCCCCACCGCTTGAAATCCCCGACCACTCCACCACTTGAAATCTTCGACCGCTCAATTGCTTGAAACCTTCGATCACCTTGTAATCGAGAGAAACTTCGACCGCACCGCTTCGAATCCTAAGCAACACCACTCAGACGACGTTCGATGCTCTTAAGCCACTCGAATGTCGTCCGATGCTTTTAAGCCACTCGTACGCTGTCCGATGCTCTTAAGCCACTTGTACGTCATTCGATACTCCTAAGCCACTTGTATGTCGTCTGATGCTCCTAAGCCACTCGAACACCGTCCGATCCCTTAAGCCACTCGAACGCTGTCCAATCTCGGCAGCTACTCGGATGTCGTCCGATCTCCATAGCAACTCGTACATTGTATGATCTCCGTCGGCTTCACGCTCGAAGTTGAACCTCGACCATTCACCCGACTTCTTAGTCGTACCTGAAACCACTTGAGTACTCAAAATTCCTCTGTTCTTCAAGTACGCAACGACAACCCGATAAGAACTAAACCCGTTTTGAACATACCTAAACCCATTACTATTCACAAAACCCTAAAACACATATATACCCATTTTGATCTTCTTGAGCCCATCTACGCCATTCCCAACTCCATCTCGCCATCCTAAACTCCGGTAGATCTCTAAACCACCCGGATGATATTTCAACCCCAAACCCAGTATTGTCTATACCCGCAACCATCCACAGAAACCCATATAATACCTATATACTTTTTCGACCATCTCGAACCCATCTAGCCCAATTCCAAATCCGATAAGACAAACCAAGCACCACCTAAGCCTTCACCATCCAACCTATTTTCTTTATGCCTCTTGGTTATTTTATTATGTTTTGTCCCCAGCTTGCATTTTGCAAAGTAGGAACTCATTTGCATTCGTTTTCTCATGTTAGTATTCGGACCCAGCGAGTTAGTCAACTAAAGAACTACAAGAGCAATTGAAACAAGCCTGAAGCCTACAAGAAAAAGTCCAAAGATATCGAAAAAGGAGGCAAGTCCTTATATTGATCATGTTGAACCTACTTTTCAAATGCAATATTTTGATTTCAAATATAAATGCATGCTTGCCTTTATTGTGTGTATAGATTGTCTAGCTACACCATACAATGATACCTCTTATCTTCCCTTTGATATTATCTTACTGTTGTCACCATAGGATTATCACAATAGTAATATTACCAAATAAGGGTTACGCTTAGATGTGCTTTAGAGATAATAGTAAATACGACATAAACATTGCCAACTGAAATTTGAAACATGATAATGGCAGTGGTAATGGGTTACCACTAGAAACATGGGATTTTTATAAAATGATGGGAGACCCAGGCGAGAGGTTGACTTGAGATCAGTGCAGGTACTGCTTGCGGGCTGGATTGTTGGGTTTGTCTCGGCTGAGTTGATTAAGGAGCGAATCCGTGCACCTCATTTCTACATCCACCGTATAACCACAAGTCTGGAATGGGACGGACCTGACTAACTAATTTGCTTAGTTCCGACGTAGACTCCTGCACAAGTGTAGTTGGGTTGGGGATGACTCGCGGGGTCATTACCCAATGAAAAGTGATGAGGATGAACCTATAGGGGTCACTGCCTAGGAGGGACCCGAAAGGTCCATGCCCTTACATGGAGTGTGCACTCGCCGATAAGGGGGTTACCTTAACAACAGAGGTACCTTAGCGCCAAAGGATTCCTACCTCCGGTGTAGGGGAAAACCTTGGAACCAAGCATTGTAGAGGTCTTGTTATGATTACTCAGCCGCACGCCTATGAAAACGTGTAATGGCCTAAAATTAACTGATTGTTCTCCATTGTTACATATCTAGAGCCTTCCAAGCTATACCTACTACTAATCGATACAGGTCTTGACGTACCGGCAATCACTATACACATCACTTGAGTCAAGTTATCACGAATCAGCCACCGGTTGCACCACTTATTTACATTGGTAAGAATTTGTAAGAGTTTAATAAGAGTCTAAGAGATGTGTGACTTGTTAAGCTTCAGATTCTAGTAGTTAATAGGAACATATACTTGTGATTTATTTCCTTGTTTTCTACTAACCATGGCAAGTTCACGGGATAATTACGAGATATATCCACATCTTCTTCGAGCCATTGAACGGGAGCTCAAGAAAATTCGCGAGGAAGATGCACGCATGAGACAAGCTTCTTCACCACAGGAGATATATGATCACGACGATACTTCTGGTAAAACTAACCTCACTGTGTCATCCTTTGCTGGTAAATTTGATTCTAATGCCTATGTTGACTGGGAGATAGCTTTAGACAATAAATTTGAATATTACGAATGGCCTGATAGGCAAAAGATTAGAGCTGCCACTAGTCTTTTTGTTGAGGATGCAAAACTTTGATGGAAGTACTTAAGTAAACTTGGAAGAGTGCCTCAAATATGGAGTGCATTAAAGAAACTTTTGATAGATCAATTTATTCCTAAATAGCATGCAGATTATTTGCTAGCTAGGTTGCAACGTTTAAAACAACGAAGTAGAACTATAAGAGAATTCTATCATGAATTAAAAACTTGTTTATTGCGTTGTAGCTTAGAGGAACATACTAAAGCTATACATAATAGATTCTTACATGGGCTTAATAAAGAAATTCAAAATCTTCTTATTCATAAAGAATATAATTCTCTCTCTCATTTGTTTATACTTGCTTGTAAGATTGAAAGTCAGATTGAGGAGAAATTGAGAGTGCTTGATAATAAGAAACAAGAGAACAAACACGTGTCTATGCCTTTTTCTATGACTAACAACTTGCAGGTAGTTGAGAACCATGCCGAAGAGGAGCATGAGCTAATTGAACCACCGACTTCATTAGTTGAGAATGAAGATGAGGAGATGAATGCACTTACATCATTTGAGGAGAGTCAAAAAGGTAAAGAATATGGTGCTATCATTATTCACAGTGAGTATGCTTGTGAATAGCTACAATTATCCACTGTTCATGCTATTTTAGAGCAAAACTTTATGGAAAACAATTCTGACACGCCCATATTTCAAGTAGAGAATTCACACTGAATTGATTTGAGTGTTGAGAGTGAGTTGAGTGCACCTTGTCAAAAAATAATTAAATTGCCTATTGTTTTGGGTGATTGATGTGATGAATTAATCGCACACAATGATCATATGGCTTTTGTTAGATATAAATAAGTTTTAACTAGAATTTCTTCTGTTAATTCTTTATATTACATCATGTTGGATCTACCTATAAAATTGTCAGATGCTATAGAGAAAGTTTTTGAACTCGCATGCTCGAAATCCTTGTTTAGTGCCTACACCACTGGGTGTAAGTTTAATCTGATTAGAGATTCTGGTGTAGAAAATTTAATTTCTGGTATATCGAATATGCATAACTTGTGATCACATGGATGAATTGAAGCTTACTGTTTTGGATAATAGTTCTTGTGTTCTGAATCTTGTTCAATACGAGAGGGAAATAAAATTTAGTACCCATCTAATGCCTATGTGTCCATCTCTTATTACACCATCTAGTATAGACAATCTGAATAAAGATGTTGAATTATGGAAGAACTTACACATCTCTTCACCCTTGCTAGATAAATTTGTTGTTGCTCGATTGAAATCTGATTATATGGATGAACTTTGTTTGATTCCAACATCATAGCTTTGCCCATATGTGCTACCACTGCAAGTTTACAACTTCAGATATTTGAATTACATAAATACATCACTTACATTTGCAAAATAAGTTGCAATAATTGTTGTGTGAGAAAAAATGATTTGCTCATTAACATATATAATTAGCTTTTATGATCGCTGCTGTTTTATAACATTAATTGTGCAAGAAGGAAGAACCGCTAAAATAGATGACATATACATATACCATGCATATACTTCGGCTTCTTTATTACCTTATTTTTAGCTTATCAAAAGCCGAAGACGGCTTTCTTTTCTAGATAGGGAGGATGATGGGACCATGTACCCTATGAATACAACCATATTTGCTATACTTGTTGTTCAATTACAAGAGCTCCTATGCATCACTTAAATTATCGGGTGAGTTCGTTTCAAACAGGTTTCACTTTGTTTGATAAAAAACTTATGATATTACATAATGAGAGTTCGTTGCGTCTATTGTTATATATCGAGATTTATGATCAAGGTCATGCAATACGTGAATCTACACATTTGTTAACACCGATGACCATTTTTTGTCAAGAAGGGGAGGATGATGTGACCATACCACAAACGCATACGACCATAGCACCCAATATCAAGATTGAACAAAAGGTGAATTCATTTCTATCTATTACTACCAATGTTATTCATGAGAATAGAAAACTACCTTATGTCACTACTTTTTTCATTCTCAGATTTGACAAATGGAATATTTTCGAACCAAGAGGGAGGCCGGCGCCAAAGCAATAGAGAAAAACAAGGAAGAAGAAAGTCAAGGAGAAGCCATGCAGTGGGTGAGCAAAAGAGGAGAGGTCCAAGAACTTAATGCCCAAGTTTTGGGTGAGGTTTTCAAGCCCAATTCGGATTTTCCTCAAGACCAACCGAAATCAAACTTGGAATCAACTCATAACTCAATTCGGATTCGGTTCGGGACAGCCCGACAGGCCTATAATAAAACAGTCATAACTTTCACAAACGGAGTTCGATTTAGGTGTTCTTAGGCTTGTTTGAAATCTTATTCCAAGGCCCATACAATGGGTAAGTCCCCAGCTTCAGACCCCTTGTGGTCGCGCTACAATATCCAAAACAATGTGACGGTGGAAAAATCAGTGTTTCCTTTTTGTATGAGTTTGAGTCTAATACAATGTCGGGTTGAGTTGTACTCAGTTTGGAGACCTTATAGATGTGCCAAGAGGTTATATAAGCCTTATATTCGTAGCCTTTAGGGTTAGATTTTGTTTAGATCAGTTTAGCCCCATGTGCAAACTCCATGTTGTCTCTTGTGTTGACTAGATCAACAAATTCGTGTTACAGAACTTTAACTATCCTTGTGCGACTTTTATATCTAGCAATTTTTAGATTATTCATTATCCTTGTTCTTACTTATTCTCGATTGCTTGTAGGAATTGATATTCGTGATCAGGTCAACTGCGTTCTTGGCACGGTTGATAACGACAAGGGTGTGGTGCATCGATTTCGGGACGGACTTGGTCATTTTGGTCAAGTGGACTTGTTGTCAACGTCATATCAAACAATCATAGTTATCATTCTCATTGAAAGATCGGATCAAATCCTCTCATCATATACTTCTGGTAAAAACATGGTAGCCACAGAACTCATTTTCGGGTTCCTACTATAACAACTATAGCTAGCTTGTAGATGTACAGTGAGTGTTGGCAACAGAGGCCGAAGGCAGCGGAGAGAGCTTGAAGGAGGTGGTGCACTAACCCGGAGATGGCAGATAGAGCTGGAGGGAGGCGGTGGAGGAAGTTGAACAGGCCCGGATCCAGCGGCGAAGAAAGCTGAGAAGGCGTGGGTGTGTTGAGAAAAATCTAGGTGTGCACAGGAGTATTGAGTTAGGTTTTTTCCCTAGTGTCTATATATATAGAAGAATATTATTACATATGGTTTTAAAATTAATCATCTGTGATAAGTCATAACACAGACGCTTCTATTCACAACCCATCTATGATAAGTAGGTCATCACAGACGGTTTTTAATACAAAGCGTCTGTGATGTATCACCGATGATTTTTTATAAAAACTATCTGTGATATGCCTATACATCACAGATGGTTTTTTTATTATGAACCATCTATGTTGTATCACAGACAGTTTGTGTAAAAAATCGTATGTGATAAGTAGGTTATCACTAACGGTTCTTACTATCGGTTGCAACATAGCCAATCATGCTAGTAAAATCGTCTGAGATAACTACGTTGTAGCTTAACATTGATGGATTCTGTAAAACCATCTGTGATAAGACGCCAGTTATGGTCTCAGAAGCCGTTCATAAAAACCTTTTTGTGCAGCATGTCAGCTGCTAACTTGCTACAGTAGCCACAGTCTAAGCTACAATATTGCTAGGGGTTAGCTACGATTCTTGCTAACAAAATGTACTATTACAATAATGTATGGTTAGAGATATTGTGCGTATGTGCGTGGGGTGGATTTTTACCTATTAAAGGGACATCCACCTATCTCGTCTACTGTTTAATTTGTCCTCTTTTACTTCGAGATCTGTGTATATCAGTGGTGGACCCAAGACTAAAATTTAGAGGGTGCTAATGAAACAATACGAACATAAGACAAATGAAAGAAACAATATAGGACCATCTTTCGCGATCCAAAATCATACATAATTAGAAGAGAAACATAGTGAAAATGCAAATACCATCGAAGTGACCGAACCAAATCTGCCCCTACGCATCTGCGCCTTTGTCGTTTGCCTTCGTAGTCCACACCTGCTGCCCGTGTGAACCGCTTGCCGCACATAGCACGCTTGAGCCAGTTTACTGGTTGCATGCCCACTGCATGTCCCACATGCTACCGCTACACAACCGCCACCACTCTAGGGTTGTCACTCGCATTGCGTGAATCATGCCTCTGTCAGGCCGATTGTGATTGGGGAATTGGTTCGGTCTTTCGATAGTTGCCTGGTTGGATTGGGAACAAAGAAAGGGATATATGGGCTTTAGTGGGCTTAGCTGGTGTGGTTGGCCTAGAATGTAAACAACACTATATTTGTAGTTAGTGTGACCCATGCAAGGTAATTGATACCAAAATCTCCCAATCTTTTTTTTCTATCCTAGTCTTCTTCTTCATGCAACCATGGCACCCTATGGACGCAATTGATGGCTGGTGGTGCAAACAGGGCACACATGCTAGAGATAGGGTGTGCTCTAGACCACCTTTGCCCCTCTCTTGCGTTTAGGGTTGCTAATAGGCTTGGGCCTGTTCAGACTTTTGGATTAGACTGGCCCAAAATTGTAAATAGATTAGATCAAATTTGGACCCTTCTTTATTGGGCCAGACTTTGGGCTGGATTAGACCAAGCCTTGGACCTCATATATTTGACTAATAACTAAAGGTACATGAGATCTGATCCTAGTTAGGCAACTAAGAAGGTAGAGGTGATTGGTCCAAACAAAGGCCTAAATCTATTTTTA
The DNA here is from genome assembly GCA_036346245.1 of Bonia amplexicaulis. Classification (NCBI taxonomy): domain Eukaryota; kingdom Viridiplantae; phylum Streptophyta; class Magnoliopsida; order Poales; family Poaceae; genus Bonia; species Bonia amplexicaulis. The sequence continues at coordinate 11,799,202 of CM070758.1, read as the reverse complement.
GATTTAGGCTTCAATAATTTGGGTCAGGTTTAGACTAGACCCTTCTTAATTTTATTTAGATTTGGACCAGATTTTTGGCCCATTAGCAGCCCTACTTACGTCCACCTCTGGTGTATGTATAATTTAGGAAATAGAGAATACAATAGAGACAAAATAAAGTGAATCTCTTAACAAAATGCCTCCTTAAGAGGTAAAAAAAGCTTTTTTCCGTACATGTGGCGTGTATATATTTGATGTACTATTTCCTCTCATCATTCATCACGAATGTCAAATCTTGCAACAAAATTCTTTACAAATAATGGGAAACTACTTCACTTGCCATCACTGTTACATTGTCCATGAAACAACTTCAAAATTCAAAAGTTTTGAATTCTTTTTGGAACTTTGTTTGAGTTCTCATTTTCTTCCCAATTTGGCAATTCTCCTTGAGTTTCTGCCTTTCCGCTTTTGCCACCCCACCTTCCTCCTCCCGTTGGTGCCTCTAGTGAAGCAGCCTTCGCCGCCGCCTCCCTGTTCCCGGTTCCACATGCCTGGCTGTCGTCGCTTGAAGTTGCGGTCGTGCCACCCTCTCTCGTTCACACCCACCCTGCTCTGAGCTGACACCGTGGCCCCACCAGCTAGTCACCCAATCCTCTGCCCTCTCCCTCGCTTCGCGCGCTGTCTGGCTTGCTCCCTTCACACGCCACAGCTCACCGCCTCTCCCAGCCGATGTGCGCACTCCTGCTGTACCGTTTGCATTTACACTCGCCAACTCTCACAAAGATGCCAGTGCCACCTCCCCTGCTCTCCCTCACCCCAGCAGATCTCTCACCGCCTCTCTCTTCCACGCGCCAGAGCCGCCTAAACCCTACCACTGCTCCTATTACTTCAATTCGTCTTTAAAACTCAATTGCCATTGCAGAGAGCCCCGCACCGCTCCCATCTTCACACCAGAACCACCCAATTCGACTCTCGCTCACCGCAGCACCGCCATCGATCTCCCCTAAGTCTGGTGAGCCTTAAACTCAATCTCCTTCATTTCTCGGTTAAAGCTCGACTACATTTGCTAATAGAGCCTTCTTTGTCTCCTGATCATGCTAGTGAACTTGCTCGAGCATGAGCATGTCCCTAGAACCCTACCGACGAAGACCACCACCAGCCAGAATACCCTCACCGTGGATAGCCCAGTCAAGCTTTTCTCGACCAAACCCAATGCTACCACCGTGAACCCTATGCCCCACAATGGCCCAACCATCCCCAATCTCGCCAAAGAACCACAGGTGGAGCCCTAATCAGCCATGGAAACCACTACCTTCTCTCCTACCACCAGCTACCACTTCATATGCTCTCACCTCCCAAAGCCCCAAAATGGACTTCTCGTGCTCCAAGGAACCCAACCTGGCCCCATTTTCTACCGGTGTGCATCGCCAGAGCTGAATCATGGAGAGCCGTCACTCTCTATTTTCCACCGGGTGGTGAAGCTGAAGAAAAATACGACTTGGGCGTGATGTGGCCGCATCATGGCCGCTCGTGCGCTGTGGCCGATCGGACCAGACCAAACATGCACGCATTGTGGATGTCCATGTGATGTGGCCAATCGGACTAGTCTGATCGAAGGCTGCATCATAGTCGTCCACTCGTGCTGAGGCCAATCGGACGCGATCGATTGGATGAGGCCGATCTCTTGGGCGGGCCATTTGGCCGCGTGCGCGTGTTGGGCTGAGGTAGGTCGGTCCATTTAGTCGATTCAGTTTAAAATCGATGTGGGCCACACTGTTCACTCCGAACCGGATTGACACTATTCATACTATAGCAAACATTGTTCACCCGGAACCCTAAAATCTAAAAAAACCCTGTTTAAATCATTTCAACGCCGTGAATCCATTTTTGACCTCCTTTCCACAAAATTGAGCTCCAATAAAATCCAAACCCCTCCATTTGATTTTTATTGCATTTTATTTAAATTCATTTTCCTAGCTTGATTAGACTCAAGCACGGGCTTATGTTATTTTATGTGTTTGCGCTAGCTCCTGAGCTTTCTAAGGTAACCGTGCAAGGACCGGAACCAGGCAACGAAGTATAGGAGATAGTAGAGTTCGCAGAGCAATAAGGCAAGTCACAAATTTTTGATCAAAATGAATCCCACGAAATTTAAATTATTTAATTATTGTATTTGCATTAATGTTATTTGCAAAATGTTATTTAATTAAAACAAATGTTTAGAATGACATGCTAATTAGTTATGTCCTACCGCTTGAAAGTGCCATATTTAATTTGAGACCATATTCACCTTGACAACCTTAGCAATAATTAATTATTGTATAAATAAATGTAGTTTATTTCACTCAAAATTATGTCCTACCGCTTGAAAGTGCCATATTTAATTTGAGACCATATTCACCTTGACAACCTTAGCAATAATTAATTATTGTATAAATAATTGTAGTTTATTTCACTCAAAATTATGTACTACTAAGTGACTTGGTTTTTGGCCGATAGTATTGTTAAAATGGTTCTAGTGTAAGGAGGCATCGTGAAAAACCACGAGATGGTCCTCGTCCTCGACCTTACTCTAGGGTGGAGATTTGAACAGATGGGTGATAGTGCCGTCGAGCACAGATGATCTGGGTTGTGGTTGGCAGCCTCAAGTGAAAAGTAAGGACAACAACCTTATGCTAAGTAATGGACATAGTGATCGCTCAACCACAACTGTTGATTTATCAATCCTGGTCTAGTAGTTGCTCAACTCGATTGAATCTCTACAGGAGGCAGAAGTGTGGATGATGGGGAGTTGGTATGCGGAATGGTAAAACCATACCTAACAACGGTAGGTGCCACTCGGGACGGGCGAGGTGTTAGAACTTGGTGAGTAGATACCTGGGTCTGAGTGGATCTACCGGGTAGAGCCTATATAAAGAGATGAACAGTGAAATAACCTTGTTTTCTTAACCCTATCACGGGGGTTAAGGAATCTTGTGGGTAAAGCTGGGCAACTCTGTAGAGTGAAATAAATGCTATTCGAATACATCGTGCTTTCGATAAATGAAACTGTGTTTATTAGGTGATTCTAACAGCAAGGTATAAGTACATTTCATTATGTTTTAATCTAAGTAGGCCGAGTAATTCATTGTTGAAAGAAACCCCTTAAATCTTAAGAAGTTAGTGTTCTTTGGCTTTTGTTTAAAATGCTTGCAAATAAAATTGCATCTACTCGAATTAATAGACCAGTATATTCTCTTTCTTTGAATATCCTTGAAAGTAGATAAGTTAGGACTTCCCCTTGTGACTTGCTGGGTATGATTGTACTCATTATTTGCTAAATAACAAACAAAAGAATAATGGAACTGCGACGACCAAGTTGTTGATGAAGCTCTAGAAAAACCTTGCTTCGCTGATGATGACTGGTTTTGTTTTAGCCGCGCTCAAGTTTACTGTGAAAATTTCTTTTGTATTGTAAAATAACTTTGGGTTTTATGCCTGCTGTGTCAAAACTAGGTTGTTAAACCATATTTCCATATTAAAGTGTGGTTCTTTTGTTGTAAACATGTGTTATTGTGATACACGCTCATATGTAGTACTTCGCAACTGAATAATCCTGAGCGGTTGCAGGGATCACCAGTGCCTCTAGAAATAAAGGCGTTACAGTCCACGCCAATCGTTTTTTTCTCACTTGGTAACACGAACTCTAAACACGTCAAATGGTAACAAACTCGTCTACTTCTACTCTTCGTGAGCTCGCAGTCTCTCAGAAACACTGAACAAATTGAACTCGATCTCTCTCCTGTGCAATCCCTTAATTATCTGCCTAGCTTTCCGATCGATCTACAGATGCTGCGACTACCATGACACGCCAATCTTGTAGGCTGTAGCTGGCCATGCACCCGCTGCAGGCACACACGTGCACTCACACAAACCCTACATCCCAAAGCCATGGCCACCACCACCATCTGCATCCAGGCCAATAATTACACAGCTCGATGGATCCATCCCCCACCACCAGCAGCCCTCTACCTCCTCCCATGACTTCTCCTTCAGCATCTTCTCCCAGCTCCCCTTCCCCACCACCGACGACGACGACGACACCGTACGTCGTCCTCCACGGCCGGCCACCCTGGCCGGCGCGTGCACCGACATGTCCCGCCCCGTCGGGCGCGTCGGCAGCGACCTCAGCCACAGCAACTACTCAACAACAGCAACGAACCACGGCGCGCTCCACCACCAAAGCACGAGCAACAGCATCAGCGCCAACAAGGCCAGGCAGAGGCTCTCGCTTCTCTTCTCCGGCGTCGGCACGTGGAGAAGAAGCGAGAGTGGCAGAACGATAGGCGGGGCAGAGAGCAAGAAGCGGCAAGTTAAGGGGAACAGCAAGCGAGGAGGACTAGACATAGGGCAGCTGGTGAAGAAGTACATGTCCATGGTGGAGCAGCTCTTCACGTCCTTCTCATCCGGCGGCAGGAAGAGGGGGAGGCGGGAGCTGCGGCGGAGGCCGCACTCGTTCACCTCCGGCCGCGGCTGGAACGGCCCGTCCAAGCGAGACAGGGGGAGGCTGTCCTCGGCGCCCGCGTCGCTGCGGGGGTCGCCGGCGAACAGCGGGCACCTCTCGGTGGTGGGATCGGTGACGACGAAGGTGTCGACGTCGTCGGAGGAGAGCACGATGGAGGAGCTGCAGAGCGCCATCCAGGCCGCCATAGCGCACTGCAAGAACTCCAACGCCGTGGCCAAGCAGGCCGGCGGCGACAAGTGTAAATGTTGAGGCGGTGGCGTAATCGTCTTTGCGTGTGTCATACTAGACGAACGTCACGGGAGCATGTACGTGCCAGCCTGTAGGCCGTATAGCCATGTTCTGTACGTAGCTTTGGCGTGAGAAGATTAATGCATGGTTCGGTTGATCGATTTAACGGCCGATCTCATGTGTAACGATGAACATTGAATATATGATGGATAAAAAGGCAAACTTTGTCGGAGAAAATGCTCTGCATGCGACGTCTTAATTATCAATCGGCGTCTCTCTTTTTCCATTGGAATTTTGATTTTTATCTGAATTACTGTATGTGACCATATTTATGTTGCTGATTGCTCATTACTAATCTTATTTCAGATTTGAAATTTTCTATGATAAGTTAAGTTGTATTTTAAACATCGATGAATTGCCCGTCAACAGTACTTAAGCATTGGGATATATAAACTAAATTCTAACCATGCAAATCCTCCTCACCTTCCCGTCGCCGTCCTCCCGAGCGCCACTAAAACTTGCTAGATTCGATCGCCCGCCATTTGTATTTGGTGATTGTTGCTGCTCTATGAATGCTGCTACTCGGTCACCCTCCGGCCACCCATGGGGCTCATCGCCTCTCGATGTGGCTAGTTGGGCCTAGCATCGACCGCACATGGTGTGTGCATGGCTGGTCGAGCCTAGCATTGGCCGCATAGGGTGAGCGGCTCAGTGGGTAGAACGTTGATGTCTGTGGCGGCAAGGTCGTCCTCCTCCTCAGCATGGCTGGCCATGCCTAGTCACAATAGCGTGTGGGTGTGCGCATGGCTGGCTGGGCCTATTCTCAGTTACACGGGGTGAACCATTGGGTAGGGCGGCGCTGCAGCATGGACATCCTTCTCCTTAGCGTGGCTAGTTGGGCCTGGCCTCGACCACGTGCGAGTGCGCATGGCTGGTTGGGCCTGGCCTCGGCTGCGTGCGAGTGTGCGTGGGGGTGAGTGGCTCGGTGAGCGGAACATCGATGGCTATGGTTGCAAGGTAATCCTCCTCTTCGGCATGGCTCACCAGGCATGGTCGCGGCACCACGTGGGTGTGCGTGTGGCTGGCCAGGCCTGTTCTCGGGCGCATAAAGGTGAGTGACTTGGCCGATGGCGCTGTGCATGGACATCCTTCTCCTTGGTGTGGCTAGCCAGGCGTGGCCTCGGCCGCACACGGTAAGCATGGCTAGCCGGTCCTAGCCTTGGCCGTGCGAGGGTGAGAAGCTCGATGGGTGGAACATTGGTGGCTATGGCGGCAAGGTTGTTCTCCTTAGCGTGGCTGGCAAGGCTTGATCGCCGGCGTGTGAGGCTAAGAGTCCCGACATTGGCTGTGGCGAGTGGCATGTCGTCTTCCTTAGTGTCTCATGTGGTGTTAGTTGGCTTTCACTTCTAGCGTGGTGTTTGTGGTGCTTTTGATGTTTCCGGCAGGTACTTTTCCTGTCCGCGGTGTATAAATTTCGACTTTGATGTTGTATTTTTCTCTATTTAAATTGAATGGCAGAGCTCCTACCCTTGGTTTTAAAAAAACCTCCTCACCTCATGAAAAAGGTTGTAAGTACGTCCATACGTGCTTCGTGTAGCTGGGAAATGTTTCATGCATTCATGCATGTTTAATTATTTATCTATTTCTAATTATGTCAGCTGTTCCTTTTCCAAAAAGTGCCAAAGCAGATTACTAGCTAGTACTCAAGGATACTCATGCCTAGTTAGGAGACTGTTGCCGGCTGAGATAATAATTGGGTTATCTGTCAGATTGGAACAGCAGATTGACTGCGTTGTGATGCAGCCTTGCCGTCTTTCCGGTTCTTACAAACAAGGAACCAACTATCGGGGCTCACTTGCTCCGACAGAGAGGACAGCAACATCAACTAGTAATTAGATAGCCGTCTAGTCCTGCACAGGTGCATTGGATCAGGAGTCAATGCATGTCGGGACTGAAAGCACCACGCTAATCATATCATTTCTTGAAGTGCACGTACCTGGCCAACCATTTCGATCAGTTACCGCTAGACTCAGACTCTAAAAATGCTCGGTATGAGACTTTTCACCAACATGAACACTTGGAGATAAACTCATCTCCAGTTAAAGCCTCACCTCATTTCTTCAATGGGTCCAGACATGGAGAGCATGATTAACAATGCTCCAAATTGCATCACTGTTGCATCCTTTACAGGTCATAATGATGTTGGTCTTGGAATTGTTGTTCATACTCGTAATCTCACGATACATGTTCAGGCTACGGCCATTTATGCAGCTTCCCCTCTTCGTACAGAGGTTCGGCCTCTTGCAGGGGCATAAATAGTTTCTTCTTTACAGGTTCAAAAATGCTGTTTCATCTCAGACAATCAGAAGGCAATTGGCTACGCAAAGGACCAAAATTCAACTACATATGAATGGTCTATTAGACCACAGATCATGGAATTGATGCAAATGAAATGGATGACACCTTCATCTATCAACCGAGAGAACAGAAACAGGGGGCAGATTGTTTAGCAGAAGGAGCTTTACAGCTAAATCAATTACAGAATGTTACCTCTTGTTGTAAGTTGTAACTAATCCCATGGACCATGGTGGAGCCTGCCCAATTAATTTTCACTTTGTGTATCCAATATGGGCAGAAAAAATATGTAAGATCTAATGCTTATGAATGAAAGAAACCCTTAGGGGCCTTCTCTTAAAAAAAAGAGAAGAAAAAAGTAACCTATGCATACATGTGGCCTAAAAAACCTTCATACCACAGTGCACTGACGCCCCAAGGTAGTAGAAGTTGATCCCTAGGCTATTACTGTAGGTAAGGAACCTATCTAAACTCATAGAAGCACGCGCACCAATTGATCGTAAAGGAAACAGTGAAGTGACACATTACCTGGTGCCAAACAAGTTCATTAGAACAACCGATGTAAGGTAGTAGCTAGCGAGTGCTTAACTTCCCTTTTGACAAATGAAACACGAGTAGCATACAGAGAAGCACTGCTCTCTGTTGATCTACAAGTAGTACGAAGTACTTGGCCGTAATCATCACCATAATCATTTGGACAGCGTCTTCCACCTGCAGGCCGTACTGCCATCGAGCCTCCGGTTTCATACGTGACAGTGAGCGGCTGTTGGTTGGTTTCTCCAATTAAAACCGTGCGATTAACGTGTTCTGTTTTTTACGGTTTCTAAAAGCGGTTTTTAATTTTTACTATAGTAGCTAACTTTTAAATGAAGTATTTTTTAAGACATGATCTATAAGTTAATTGTAGTACACGTTAAAAACCTAAGATTTGTATCAACCAAAATCGCAAGCGAGTATCTTTCTCCGTAATTTCTACAGTAAACAGTCAAAATTCAAAATTTTCAACCAAAATTATAAACCGTAGCTAAAAAAACAAACCCTAGTCCCGCGAACAAATGCCAGGTACTACATCAATTGAACGTGCAGGGGCCAACGGTTGCATTCTCTGAAACTAATATCCCACAGCTAAACATGATGGGGCTCCGTGCATTGCACAGGCGGCTTGGCTCAATACGCACCACAATTCTTGTGTCGCGCGTGTTAGCATCTTGATTTGTGCGATTCATACAGAAATCAGCCGTGTAGTGCCTCGAGCGAATGTGAGTGGTCGAGCAGGTGTATTAGTGGGCCTGTAGCGTGCGGCCCCTGAGCCTCCGATGACTAGGCCGCGTCGATCAGCCGTGGCGGCGTCTTCTCTTTTTTCCCGGCCCAGAGTGAGCTTTAAGCTTTAGGTGGGCCGCCGCTCCACCTTTCCTCCTTCGGGCCCAGTTCAGAAGAAAGAGCTCCAGATATTTTTTTTCTCCTAAAAGCATGCGCCATTTCACGTGAAATGCTTTGCGTTCAAGACAGGCCGGTGCTTTCTCGCCAGATTTTGCCTAGTTCCTGGCGGGTTCGCCACCGCGCTACCATCCGAAACCTGAGCGGAACGCGCGAAGACTCCCTGATCCCAATCCAGCGCCAACTGACGGAAGATCCGTGCGTACGAGTGGCAGGGATCAGGTCAGGGTCAGACACCACCTGAACCTTTGGGTTGATGGCCCCAGGAGGCCAAGATACCTCCACTTTCCGAGCCTTTTTCTGAGCAGGGACACGCACCACGGCAGAGAGCAGCAGTCCTTCCCAGCTGGAGGAGCCCCCTCCCCTGCCGCCCAAAACATTTGCTTTTGTCGGGAGGCCGACCAGGCTGAACGCCACCCAAGCAAGCTAATAAATAGCGAATAGTGCGGTAGTAACGGATTGATGTTCTTACAGCGGATGATATATTTCAATAACGTAATCTTGAAAAACGCTCACAATTTTGAGATACTCATATATAGAATCACTAATCAGTGGCTAAGCGTAGAATAAACACGCGCTCCTGATCAACCCAACTAGCCAACCGCTCTACCATTTCACCCATGTATAGTTATTACCGTTTGTTAATTATGGTAAAATTATTATCGTATGTACATCAAGTTATCATCTGTAATTCATGAAGTTATTTACAGTTATCATCCATACTTCATGAAGTTACTACCGTATGTGAGTGAAATTACTAACCAACATGCATGCATTGAGAGGAGAGAGAAACATGCATGTCAATAGCAAATAACTTATACGAAAAGTTACTATTTGTGTGAATGAAATTACTGTCAAACATATGTAGAGTTATTATTCGTTGTAACACTATAAAACTGACAGTAACTATGCATGTATTTGATAATAACTTGACTCATACACAATAGTAACTTTATATGATACGGATTTTGCAGTGTCAAAATAAATTCAATATGGATCTTGTTTTGTTAAGCTCGTAATTTCGAACACAATAGTGCAAATGGATCGCAGATTGGACTTTTGGTGAAAGAGTTACTGTATTTTTAGCTTATAAACAAGATAAAAAATCACAAGTCTAATGCATTATTCTATTCTCTCTCCTGCTGCATGCATGCAAGTCAAGTTACTATTTTCTGAACATAAAGTTATCATCGATAATTCATCGAATTACTATCTTATAAACATAAATTTATCATTGATTGACTTATTTGTCAAAGTTACTATCTCATACACATAAAATTACCATCAAACATGAACCGCACGAGGATACTCGTGAGCGCAACAAGCAACTCGGGCGTAGTGTGCGCACATGCGCTGATTAGCGCAACCGTGTGTGTATCATGATTCATGATTTACTTGAATTACATGATCATTTCCCGTGCTTAATTATTTAATTGCCCAAGCAAATGGAGACATGGATGCAGTTGTTTCGTGCTCAACATGGATCTCTCTATTGCAATGCAATCTATCAGAATCAGAATGTTGGTCACACAAACAAGATCGCACAAAAAATAAAAACAAGTGCCATGCTTTAATGTTGGCCACAACCCACACAAACAAGAATGGGTCTCTCTCTTCTGCTCCCATCCAGAAATGTGCAGACTGCTGCTCACTGTAATTATTGATAGGATGTTGAAATATAGTATATGTGGTGCTAAATTAAACTACAAACAAACAAAGCTATGTCATAGGATTTCAAAATAGATCAGTAGAAATAAATGAAATGGACTATCACTATATCATCATAACATCGCAATTACGGCCGCTATTTAGACCTGAGATCCGTAATTACGGTCGCTATATCGGCCTGACATCCGTAATTACGGCCGCAAAATTCGCAAGCGCTATTTTCCATCGCTACTTCTCCTCGGTAGAGCTGGGACGCCGCTACCACCATAGTGTCCACTATAAATGCTATTTAGTACACTGCTCCCATGCAGTAGCCACTCAACCATGACGTTAGGCATGGCAGGGAGGAGAGAGGGAGGCATTGAAACACAAGATCGACAGCTAATAAGCTGCATAAATCAAGGCACCGTTTCAAAAGTGTCGTGACTCTTAGTTTTGGCTGTGGTCTGTTGGCTAAAATGGCACTGTAGCAACTACAAGAAGCTATGGCTGAATCTAGGGACATTCATTTCGACTTTTGGCTTTTTGCTAAGCTGATTTGGATGAGCTGGGTAGACATGATTTTATTGAGTTGAGATGATTACATTAATTGTTGTCATGTCCACGTACAAACTATGGTATAAATATTACACATGACAAGTTAACATTTGTAATTTATATATTAGCGTTCATGGCTCAGTATATACGTCAAGCTATTAGGGACGATGTAATGCCATCTCATACCATATCCATATGCATAGCTTCTCCACCATTTGCAACCTGATATGCAAGGGCTTGTGCCTGACCCGCATTCTGCGACTCATAGTCGATGATGAAGTTGTAATGTGCCATCGTTGCCATAATTACGGCCTTCTGATTAGGTATTTCATATCTAGGGACGTTATCAAGGATCCACCACTTCATCTTGCACATGCCAAATGCCCACTCAGCGACATTGTAGAGGAAGGAATGATGGAAGTTGAATACCTCCTGCATCGCATCGAGCTGGCTGCTATCCCGAAACTCCAAAATGTGGTACCTATGATTCCGATAGGGAGCGAGGTACCCCGATCTGTTCGAATAGCCAAAATCCATGAGATAATACTTCCCTACACGAACCAGGTGAGTAGTGTCGCAAATGCGTTACATTTACACAACAACGAAACATATAGCACAATGAGCCGCTTTACGTGTAGGTGGGGATAGGGAACCAATCTTCATATTTCACAAGTGTTTCCTGAAGCACCCATGTGTCGCGAACTGATGTGGGCCATTTGGTTCACACAAATGTGAAGCGGGCATCGAAGTTGCACACCACTAGCATATTCTAACTGGTGTACCCATGTATTGTAATGCCTAGCATGCTCGGCAAGTGATACTGTAACTTGCATGTGGGTTCCATCAATTGCCTCGATGAAGAAGGTAACAGAGAGCTCTTCACTGGAGAACAAAGTAGACACATGCATTCATGGCGGTGGCTCTGGCCATGGTGGCTTGCTGACATGGGGAAAGCCAAGGGACGCAGGACAAGGGGCAAAACACAACCCCAAGCACCTGAGAAGGGGACGATCGAGGCGGCAGCCAACGATGGCCGGAGCGGCTGTGGTGGCACCAAGAATGGCGGTGGCATGGGTTGATAGGGGCTGTAGCATTCAGGGAGGATCGTGGAGGAAACAAAGGAGCTGGCATGGCCTCAACCCAAAGAACACGAGGGTGCAATCGGTTTGGCTAGAGAATGGCCAGATCGGACTATCCATTGTGACATCCATGGAAACAAAGGGGTGCTTCGGTGCGGGACTTCCTCGGCGATGCATTGATAAACAAAGGTATGAAATATGTAGAGTAGAAGATGGTGATCATGCAGTAGCAAAGGATTAGATTTTAGCTCACTGGAGGCGACAAATCGACAATGGAGGACATAGTAGATCGATTTGGGAAAACTTGATTCTCGTCAAACGGCTGCACGGAAATCAAATTAACTTCATATGAGGATGCAAGATACTCAGGAACACAAAGTGATGCAAAATGAATTCAAAGAAAATCACCAGAGTACTCAAAACGCGAGTTGGAGTGATGAACAATTTTCAGGAATGGAAGGCTCTCGGTGACAGTGGTGTTCTTGGGTTTGATGAGACTTGACAAGGGTTGAAAAGGGTTGAGAGGGGTCACGAGGTCTTATATAAAGGCTCATAAGAGATAGAAAAGGACTCAAATTTGTAGGATTTGGTTTTCAATTAGATCGAGGAATAGACGAGATAAAAGGCAAATGAATGAACAAATCGCAAATGGACCAGAATGAATGGATTTCTTGCGTTATTTGGAGCATCTTTTGCTTTATAACGACGTCAAGATAAGGCTTGGTTGAAGAGTTGGCTTGGGGAGGAAAGGAGGCACATGGCGCTCTATTTGGTGTAACCGATGGGCTGTTTAGAGCTTGAAGATGAATAGTGCCACATGAATAGTAACCGATAGTAGAGATAGAAAGAAATAGGAAGGAAAAAGAGAGGAAGGAAATAAAAGATGAGCCAAGAAAAATATAGTGGACCCATAAAAATAGAACAAACATTTTTCTAGAGGTTCGGATTTTTTTGAGATTTGAATTTAAATTTTTGGAATTTGAATTTGAAAATTCGGGTTGGAATTGGATTTTGGAGATTTTCTCCCAGGATTACACATAAAATATGAATAAAAACCAAATGCTTTAAATTAATTAATTTTTACAGAAATCAAATCTATATATATTTATTTATTATTATTATTATTATACTAATAAATTACCTTTAATTTTTGGAAAATGAGAAAAGCCTTTTTAGAAGCAGAAAAATAGGGCAAATAAATTTGCAACTTAGGAAAACCTAATAACACTTTTTTACTTTAATTGAATTATTTTTTTGAAATAAACGGACGGCTATTAATTAGGCTTCTCTCACCGCTAACAATTGCTTGCACATACGGATGAAAGGAATCAACAAGACGCCTGTTCATGCAAACAACTGGTGTCTCTTCGGTGCTATTTAAGCCTTACCTAGGGAGACAACAGGAGAGAGAAATAAAGAAGAACAACAGCAGTAAGGTCATTCCGCCTTAGTGCAAGTAGCATTTTCCTATGTTATCATTTATCAAGAGTAAGTTGTAATCTTATTATAGTAATGAATATAATCTCATTTATCATGTTCATCCTTCTGTGAGGCTTGAATTTTTCTACTATTTTGTAAAATCGATAATTCGACGATAGACTTATATTTGGAATCACGGGTAGTAGTAGTATACATGTGCAAAGTGGGTAAAAGTAATCGGTACACATTCTTCGTTTCATTACCCCTTCATTGAATTTCCAAGGTACAAACTTCATCTTTGTACAAGTTGAGAAAGCAGACAACAAGCACACAAAGAGCTAAACAATGTGTCCTACCGATCACAGCAGGCGGAAAAATACAACCAATTGACCCTCCGAAAGAAAGAGGCCGGGGAAACACGACATAGCTAGCTAACTAGAGGAGAACATTTGTTTCCATCCATGCATCAAATACTCGAACCGTGAAAAAGACGCTAAAAATATAATCTTCCTTTGCTCCAGAGAAGAACCAATTACGAGGTAAATGGTAATGGCCTCAAATTTCTTGCTCCTCCGAGCAGAGGAGATCACAAGTTAAACGATGAACATAGAAAGAGAGATACATCATGTTCTTTCACTGCCCTGTCTCTCCATGGTCTCCAAGATCCTGTAAATTAAGGTTGCATGTGTTAAGACGAAAAAAAAACTATAGTACTCTTGCTACTGAACTTTTGGTTAAAAAGTAGTACTATTACTACTACATTTGACTCCAAATTTACTTAAAGATTTGGAGCACATATCGTGCTGCACGAAATTACTGCTAATTGGTCCTGATCCGCCAGGTATCTTGTCGATTCCAAATGGGACCAAGTAAGCTTGAACTAACCAAACAAAAGTGCTGAAACTCTGGAAGTACTGATGTAACATGCAAAACATATTGCATGTCTGTGGACAGTGTGCCAGCGAGCGCACACAAGGCCACAACAAAGAATTGCATGTGTCTGCGTCAAATTAAGAGGGCAGCTCATATAGGAATGGGATCTAAAGAAAGAGAGTCAAACTTCAAGCAGCATTAGTACATTAATTACCACAGGAGCGTCGGCGGGCGCGCCTTCCCCGGCGCTCTCGGCGGCGCCCTTCCTGTGCGCCTTCCTCAGCCCCAGCAGCTCCTTCCACCGGGTGCCGGACGCCGGCCGGGCCGCGCGGCGGTGGCGGTCGTTGGCGTCGTGCGCGCGCAGCTCGTCGCGCAGCGTCACGGGCCCGCGGCCACCCGCGGCCGCCTCCCGCAGCGGCAGGATGCGGCCCTTGGAAAAGAGCTGGTCCGCTGCCATCATCGGGCGGCTGCCCACCGAGAACTCGAAGTCCGCGTCCCCCGTCGACGCCCGCCCGGACCCCGGCTGCCGCGGTGGCGGCGGCTCCAGCGCGAAGTCGCTGGAGAAGGACATCCGCGGCGCCATGAGCTGGGGTTGCTGCTGCTCCGGGTTGTACATGTCAACACAAGCATGTCATCTACACACGAACACACACGCCCACAAGTACGTACTACCACTCTCGATCTACATGCGCGCCCTCGTGCGCAGCACAGGCTACCAGGACTCTGTAGTCTGTAGGAATACGACACTCTACCGCGCTACACTAGTGTCTAGTGTGTGGATTGTAGCTACTACGAAATGGAGCTGGGTCAAACCGCCCAAGTCTCTCTACTACGTTACAGGCGCGCGCGTGTTGGGTTGGCGTGAGGGATTATATATAGCAGCAAGCAAAGCAGGTGAGACCACGAGAGGAGACGATGGCGGGGCGCGTGCACTCGCATGCTTGCGAAGAGAAGAGGAAGAGGCCGGGGAATGGTAGGGGCAGTACGTGTTCAATGGTAACGTTGGCGCAGACGTTGGAATTAAAGCAAGGACATTATTTTGTTCAAGACGTTGCCTGCAATAAAAAAAAAGAAAGCAAAACTCCTTGTGTTTTCACGCCGTTGACTTTGTCATGATGGTGCCAGCAATACTCGCCGTCGGATTAATTGATTTGAGCACTAAAATACACCGGTCAAAATCTCGGGCATGGAAATAGGGTTTTGACTTTGTCGTTTTAATTAAAAAAAACCGGCTTTGGCCATTTGGGGCTGAAATACTTGAAAATAGTGATGTACGACCAATCAGTGTGACTCCCTCACGTGTTCTGTATAGATTGTTTGTGCGCATGCGTGTGTAACATTGTGCAATGACAAACTAGAACTACTATAAAGGAGACTAAAATAAACACTTACATCATAAGCGATTCCTTAGAACTGTCTGTGCTGTAAGTATCACAGACGGTTTATACGAATAACTATCTGTGGTATTTTCACAGCCAGTTATTTATACAAACCGTCTGTGACAATACATTACATCACAATTGATACTTCACAGACGGTATGTATTAAAAACCGTCTATGGTATGTTTTCTGCCTTGTAATTCTTCAAAATTTCATAATCTCCTGCCTGAATCCGAGTAGGATTCAATTTTAACACACCTTTAGTAAAACGGACATAACTTTTGCATACGGTGTCTGTTTTTGATGTTCTTATACTCGTTGGAAAACTGACAACGAGCCCGATTAAAAAAATTATCGGCTTGTGCTAGTCGCCCTCTAAGACCCTCAAAATCGTCCATTTTTAGCCCCAAATTTTTGTTTTAGTTTTCAATGTCTGTTTTTGCCAAAAATTTATCTTCCTTTCGGAATTTGGGTTTCGCCTCAACTGCAAAGTTGTAGATCTCGTCGAAACCTTTCAAACGAGTATATATAAGCCATATAAAATTTTTCTATTTTATCTTTTGAGACTACCTATTTATATTGTACCGATATATTGTCCTTGCGACGCCATTATCACCGATTGTTTTTGTTATGAACCGTCTGTGATATCTCCTGTTATCATAGACGGTTTTTGTTATGAACCGCCTGTGATATCTCTATCATAGACGGTATGTAAACCGAACCGTCTGTGATGTCCCGCCATGTCACCGATCTGCGGTATATCCCCAAGATCCCGATCTCACCCGCCCATTCTCTCTACATCGAACGGTAGGCACCGTGTCCTCCCCACCTCTCGCCCCTTATTAACACTCTCCCTACTCGAAGAACTAATACCACCAGTACTACTCCAACTCGTTTGTGCGCGGCAAGAGTGGGAAGGGGTTCGGTAAAGGCGACTGAAATTTCGCTTGAAGCAAGATGGAAAAGGAGAAGGCAATTGCAAATCTGCACTATTCTAAGTCGCCGACATAGAAGCTGTTGATTTTGTCATAGAAACTGAAAATGGTGTTCGTTACCTTTTTGTTTCTGGTACTTGAAAATTTTCCCGCATCACTTGTTTTAAATTGTAGTTTAATGATGTGTAAGTCTAGCTTGTATTAGCCTGAAGTTTCTTGTAGTGTAACTATTTTTTTGAATTTGTAGCCATGAAATTTATCTTTATAAAATTGTAAGTGTCCTCTTATGTATGCATGCTATGGGTAACTTATTCGATATCTTGTAATGTTGTAATAGTGAATTCTAATCTTAATAAAAATAGAATGTGTTGTTGTGTTTGTTGCTGTATTTGCTTGTTTTCAAATGATATAGTTAACATTTCCTGAGGCTAATCAAAAAATAGAAAAAATTTAGGTATAGAATGAACTATCACAGACGATTTTGTGGTATAAGCTGTCTGTGAAGAATTATCACAGACGGCTCGAACCAGAAACCGTCTGTGATGGGGAAGTATCACAGATGGTTCTAGTTATAAACCGTTTGTGATGTATTTATCATAGACGGCTCACTAATCGTCTATGACAATCTTTGATTATCACTGACGCATAAATTCAGACGGTTCAAAAAATCATCTGTAATGACTATTTTTATGGTAGTGTAGCTAGTCCATGTCCCTTTCCTTTTGTGAATGTACTCCGCTTAAGACCCTTTGGATAATGGGTTAAGAAGGATGAGAATAGGATTCGGATACAAGGTGTGATCAATCGAGCTCTCGATCACTCGATTTAACGGCCAAATTTATCCTATTTCGTATCCTAATCACATTTCCGCACCTTAGTTTCCATAATCCAAACGGGCCTAAATAGTTCTTATTTTTTTTCGTTTGACCTGCAATTCGATCGAGTAGCGGAACAGATCTAGAGCAATGTGATTGGAGAGACAGACGGACAGATTGCCGCATTAATTGAAGTGCATGCACGTCAAGGAACATGCCACGTAACGCCGCGTGGCACCATATCTAGTGTACATATACTCCAGACATGTACTACAGTACGATGAAATATTAGTATAAGATCGTTACTGGCAGCCTGGCATGACGGATATATTAGAACCACCTTACTTTAATTTATGGCTTGATTGGCGATGACACCATATATATTTTTGTCGAGATGGCTAACAATATGATGGTGGTTCGGTTGGTTTACATTTAAGTTTTTTACTGTAACTTTTGTTTTATGACTAAAATTGTATTATAGATCTGTTTTTTTTATTTTTCTATAGTAACTAGTTTTCAAACAGAGTCTCTTTTCAAGGTGAGGTCTATAGATTGACTGTAGTATACACTATAACGACTTTATTTATATTGGCCAAAACCGCATGTAAGTTTCTGTTACTCTGTGCTTTCTCTCATAAACAACACAAAAGCTATAAGTTTCTGTTACTTCGTGCTTTCTCTCATAAACAACCTAAAACTATAAGTCTCAGCCAAAAGTTACAAGCCGAAACAAAAAACAACAGACCAGCACTGTCAGTTTTTTCTGAGAAAAAATAAAGAAAAATGAAAACAAAGTGAGAAAAATATGTTATATCGTCACAGATAATACAAAGAAATTAGAGGTAAAAGGAAAAGCAAAAATATTTAAAAAAACTTTAAAAATCAAAATAAATCGGAATTAGTAGCCGACATGTTTCACATAAGTTCTGATTTAAATAGATCAAAAATCAAAATAAGCCTGAAGGTAAAATTGTTGGAGCGAACCACGGAGGTTCATGAACCATGCATATGAATCCATCCATTACTAACATGG